>JASAMZ010004179.1:0-74599 GCA_030248115.1 Linhomoeus sp. GSCO2_2 | reverse complement strand
GCAGGACAACTTCGGCGCCACTCCACTGCACTACGCGGCGGCGACCAACCATCTGGGCTGCGCTTCCTTTCTGGTCAACTACGGTGCCAACGTCTGGCAGCTGGACGACGAACTCCACTCGGTGCTCGACGTGGCCCTTCTCAAAGGGCACACTGACTTGGCCAGATATCTGGATAGCGAGATGGCCAAACAGGTACCGACGTCTACATTACAATAGCTTGTTAGCGAAACACTGGGACTTTCGTCATGAGGAATGACCACTACACTGGACGTATTGTAACCTCTTCCACGTCAGCTGGCGTCCGACCGCAAAAGTGTGGTGCGCCTGCGGGAGAAAACGTTGCGTGCGGCCAAAAGGCGCAACCGATCCAACCAGCTGGAAAGGGAGCGCAAGTTGCGGGTCAGGTTCTCTCGCAGCGTGCCCGACTTTGGTGTCGCAGCCAGTGGAATCGACGCCGCGGAAGAGAATCAGTTCGAGAAGGGAATGAGCACCTTGGAGAGGAAGTTTGAGCAAACCGTTCGCAGTGTCACCATGGAGGACGAGAGCATCATACCTGGTTGGCCTACTGTACCTACATTGTATGTACCACAATTACACTCGTCGTATACTACAGTAGCTACCGTATCCTCTCTCCCTCTTTGCTGTAGAGAGTAGCATCGTCGAGAATTCTGTCTACTCCGATGTCTGCTACGGGACGAAGGAGCGAAGAAGAGAAGGCCCCATAGGCCATCACTTGTACAATTTCTCCCATTCCTCGGCCCAAGCTGGCAACGGCAACCTTTTTGAGAGGTCGCCGTGTAATTGATTCACTCTGAATCGAGTTATCAGTCAACAGAGCGTCACGTGTGCATTCAGGCCCGGGTTTGGCACGATCATGTTTCGGTCCAGAGGTCGACGCTTGTCCGACTCCACGGCCAACGACAACGACGGCAATGGAAACGCTCCAGACAGCTGCCGAAGTTCGCTGGAGTCGGAACTGCGTACGGGGCAAAGCACCAGCAGACAGAGCGTAGTGGCGGAATTGTTTGAGATGTCCTGCAGCGAGGAAGTTGAGCTGTGAACGGAAATTCACCTAGTGTTAGCATGCTACATATTCTAGCAACACCGCTTTGTCAACGCATGCTTGCCATGTTGTGGTTTCCATCGGCAAAATGGGCACATTTGCCAATGTGTATAGTTTCCTGAAATTCATAAACAAACTCACAATGACACGAATCGACTGATTGGCACACCGTGACGCCAGCAGACTCTGCTTCTCAATAATTTTGACCGTGGCTGATAGAATCACACGAACGGTCTCAACAGTAACACGCACACCACATGACAAAGGAATAAACAACGGCAGACAGCGGCAACTCGACGGCTGGTTTCACCTATGTATATCCAGCTAGACGTTCAACCGGATTCGTTGTCTTCGTGCTGATGTTGCATGCGTACAACACGTGCAGGAAGTGCCTGCGCTGAAAGGCGCATTTATTCCATTCCTAACAACCGTGTATACGCTACATTATTGTAAATAAACCCTTAGGTACGGACCTCCCGCTGCCTCTTCAGCAGGGAAGAGCAATTCGTCCACTAGTGAGTCGATGTGGGCCAAGTTGAAGATCTTTGCCATTAGGACGTTCTCGCTTACGCCTTGGCTGATCATCTGAACCCAAAAGCATAACAATTCGCTGTATCTACATATGTAGGTGGTGGCGCGCAAATATCGTCTGCCGCCTTTGATTTTGCTGCTTCAATAAGATTTGACTGATCATGTGACAGAAAACTGCGCCCACAAAATGCGAATTGTATCGTTTGCAGACCCTAATGGCTGGTAGCAACAGCAGAAGTTGGCCAATTCTCTGCGACTGGTGGCGATTCGGAGACTCGTTGACTACGTAGTACTCGAGCGCTTTCAGGATCTCCACACTGACGAGACGGAGACGATCAGCAGTCTCCGGAGATAGGTTCTTGAGGTCTGTTCGTTCAAGAGTCTACACTTCTTGAGGCAATGCCGTTTTGATATGCACGCATCAATGGTCTTCATGCTTGCTACACACCTTTACAGTTTACATTTACACCTTCATACTCCTACGTACATTAAACTAACTCCTTCCAGATTGGGAAACATTTGTCGCGACTCACAGGGATAGAAGAATAGCAAGGCTTTGATGACGGCGTACTCAGCGTTGTCCACCTCAAGGTCCATCGATGGTCTCACCACCTCGTCCAACACAAGACTGACCACTTTGCTGAAAGTTCATTAGAGATATCCGTGGCACCGCAATGACACACTACTTGCACTACTGCAGCAGAGCTCACTTGAAGTCGGGGAACTCCTTGCAATCCCTGTGAAGATAGAGACCGTCCAGAAGTGTCAAGTCGTGTGGATAGTTGTGGGTCTTGTACCGAGATCCCAAACACACGGCAACAAAGTTGGGCGCCATGTGACGCAGAAGAATGACCTGTGGTACGCGCTGCGTGTTAGGCATACGCACAGAACCCGAACGCCAGATAGTGCCAACTGTAAGCTCAAGCAAGCCACTTTGTCAGGGGTGGGCAGCTGGGCGAAGGGCTCGAGAGCCTTGGCCCACTCGACCATGATGATCATTTGACGACGAATGCCGTCAATGGCTTCGGCTCCCGACGCCTGCCGTGACTGCAATGCAATAGCTGTGAGGAACTGTGCGAATGCGGTGTTGTATGTAATGCCAAGGTTCACACACATGTTTCGTTAACCGACCTGCGGTAGGGCGAAGAAGGGATTGACTCCAGCGCGCACGATGACCGAAGGGTTACTGCGATTGAGTTCGGCCACCTCCGCCCGTCGAGCGGCGTACTGTTCGCTCGTCTGAGCAGCAAGTCAACGTCTGAATTCTGCTGCTCTCCTGCAGAACATACATCACCATTCTCGCCGACCGCTTCCAAGGCTCGCCGCTCCGCTTGCAGGATGAATTCCATGTAGCGGTTGGGCGGCTGCTTCTCGACTTCGAGGTCCGTCAGCGACAGCTTGCTGGCCGCCACTTCGGCTAGACCCATGAAATATTCCCCTGGTATTCTCGAGGTGTTGTATTCCTTGTCCATCTGGACCGCTGAAAGACCATTCTTTCTGTGACTCTGTGGCGGTTCTATGATGCGCACCAATCCCTTCAACGGCTCTCACACTCGCGTCTCATTCCGACCAGTAAGCACTTGCGGAAGCGGCAACTCCTGCACCGATTGCGTTGCTCTGCAACAAGCTTCAGGCTTCGGAAAACAAAACAACAGTGGGATCCTTCAGTTGCTGCATGCCTAACTCGAACCTTTCTCCACAAGGCAGTCATCATGGAACCGACACTGGTACTGCAGCGACAGGCGCACTGTTCGCCTGAAAAAGCCCTTGCAGCCGTCGCAGGCGACGGCCCCGAAGTGACGACGTTTGGCTCGATCGCCGCACACGGCGCACTCCAGGTGCTGCTCTGGAAATATCCGGCAGTGGTATAGAGCCACGTTTATAAGCACGGAGTCACAAACTGGCCTTTCGATGAAGCCAGCTTGGTGTGGAGATCCGCTTCAGTCACAGGCGCATGACCTGGCTCAACGCTTGTCAACTGAACTTCAAGGCGCTCACTCTTCCGATCACAGCACTTGCTTCTATCGCGCACGCGCACAAGCTGCAATAACAATTCAACCGAGCCCGTTAGCAGGTGCGGGTCTTCCAGCGCTCTTCTTGCGTCTCTCTCTCTTTACAGTTCCCTGGTTCTTCATGTTCAGTGAAGGGAGCGTGGGTCTGCCCGCTCGCGTTGTTATAACGCTATGGCGACACGGCGGCTCTTCTTGGCTGAGCAAACAAAGGAGGCGAATGCAGCGAGCGAGAAGAATGGCAGCTGCGAAATGTACTAGCAACTATGTAGTAGAAGCTAACGACGAGTGGATGGAAATAACTAAACCGCGAAGGTGAGTAGGAAGAGGGTCCATACTCCGTAGAATACGCGTCATGAAAGAAAGCATAGATCAGTAATCATCGCAAAATGGTGCATTACAAGACTGGCTTTACATGTGCACGCACACACGTATTTCTCGTGGGTATGAATCTAGAGTTGTCTTGTGGGTGTCAATGAGGTAGACTTTTGGGTGGCTTTGTCACTGGCGGCTCTCAACGATCGCGCGCCAAGGACGACATCTGCTCACTTTTGAAGTTCGAAACTGGCCAGCACTTCCCCGTCAACGAAACGAGACGCTCGCTCGCCAGATTCAAGTCGTTTACGCACTTGCCGACTTTGCGAAACTGTGTGACGCACATCTTGTACTTTCTCACCCCACAACAAGTTGCGATAAAAGCAACCGAATTCTGTGTCAGCAAGCGGCAACAATGTTGTCATAACCTTTGAGCCCTTCCGCTTTCTTTTAATGCCATGTCGTTATCATTGTCGGATGCACACTTTACAGTATGTAGTGACGTTGTCTCGGTCAAAAAGGTAGCGTAGAATTGGAAATCCGTGATAATATGTAACAGAATAATGACACCGAACAAGGTCGCATTGTGCACGTTACATACCAAGTCGTATGCGCGATGCAGATTCACAGCACAATTCCACGCCTGTGTCGGCTGACGCCTACTCACAACTACATGTATGTAGGTACAGTGGAGTGGGGCGCTATTAGATCCCAGGGTGGCCCACCTGGACTAGTGTCACTCCGTCTAATGACCTATCCGATCCGACCTGAATCCGAATCCAAACAAACATCACACCATCGTCTAACACTCGGGTCACAGTGAATGTGCCGTACTTGCATCATCATCACAGCCAGAATTCCTCTCGCTTCTTCTTGAGGTCGGAGGAACGTGCTGCACACTTGCACTTGAGTTGCAGTCGTGTCAGCTCTCGGCAGGAAGGAGCAGCTCCTCGACAAGGGAGTCGATGTGGGCCAAGTTGAACATCTTCGCCATCAGGACGTTGTCTGTGATGCCCTGGCCGGCCGTCTGAATGGAGTCGGACGAACACTTCTAAACAGACATTTGGTTGCGTTGTTCTTGCATCGAAGTCGCTTTAAATACGCGGAAACTAACCCCCCCCCCCCGCCCTTGACGACTTCCCCAGTGCGTTTGCAATACGATTATTCAATGGCGCAACTACAAACCACTGCCCATACCAGCAAAGTAGTTACCCCAAGCTGGCCTACCCTAATCGCGGGCAGCAAGAGCAGCAGCTGGCCAATTCTCTGGGGCTGCAGACGATTGGGAGACTCGTTGACTCCATAGTACTCCAGTGCCTGCAGAACTTCCATGCTGATGAGACGCAGACGATGGGAAGTCGCAGGCGATAAGTTCTCGATATCTGGATGCATCTTCTTCGTATTCGCACCTGCATTCTACCAAATCAAATGAACAACTGTCACACTCACAAGGATAGAAGAATAGCAGAGCTTTGATGGCGGCATATTCCGCACTGTCCACCCCAAGATCCATGGATGGCTTCACGACCTCGTCCAGCACGAGACTGACCACTTTGCTACAATGAATGCGCATACTGTGGCTTCTTGCTCTTCCAGTTGATGTAGCATATTGTGGCGGGCATAATTTGGTAGCGTCGCACTACACATTTGAATCGTAATTAGGTAAAGTGAGCTCGAAAGTGAACTGCGAGACGCGAGAAAGCTCACTTGAAATCAGGGAACTCCTTGCAGCCCCTGTGAAGGTGGAGGCCGTCCAGTAGCATCAGTTGGTGTGGATAGTCGTGCGCCTTGTAGCGCGCTCCGAGACAGACTGCTACGTACTTGGGCGCCATGTGACGGAGCAGGAGGACCTAAGGTGGCAAGAGTCACCGTACGCCTTGGCATTATCTCAAATGCAGCAGAAGTCACTTTGTCAGTAGTGGGCAGCTGGGCGAAGGGGTCGAGGGCCTTGGCCCACTCGACCATGACGACCATCTGACGACGAACGCTTTCGATGAACTCGCCTATGGAAGCTTGACGGGACTGAAATACGGACATGTACATAGTTTAGCAAGATCCGCGTAGGTTATCTCTAAATGTGCTAACTCACTTGCGGAATGGAGACGCAAAAGGGGTCGTTTCCGGAGCGTATGACGGAGGGGTTGCTGTCACTCTCCGCCGCGACCTCCGACTGTCGGGCGGAGTACTGGCGCTCCGTCTGAGTGGGTAACGAGGAGCGTTCCACAAGACAAAAGTTCTAAATCTAAAGCAGTATCAAGTTTAAGTATCTAGCATAGTGTACCGTACACACATACAGGGTGGCCAATAGAAACTTAACCTGCTTGTTCTTCAGCTGGATCTGTGCGGATCTAATGACATACTCAAAGAATCGCATAGCGCTCTGTAGTTGTAAGTATTCACAGCACAAACTGCTGAGCAACGGCTATGAGCGCACAAATGGGTGGTAAAGCTCTTTATTCATTCGACGTTTCGGAGCTGAACTCGCCCCATCATGATGGGGCGAGTTCAGCTCCGAAACGTCGAATGAATAAAGAGCTTTACCACCCATTTGTGCGCTCATAGCCGTTGCTCAGCAGTTTGTGCTGCATCATCGATGATGGGGCGAGTTCAGCTCCGAAACGTCGAATGAATAAAGAGCTTTACCACCCATTTGTGCGCTCATAGCCGTTGCTCAGCAGTTTGTGCTGTAAATATCTAATGACATCCGTGCGGTTCTTCGGTACGGCCGCTAGAGAGGAGCTACAGCGGAGATCGACACATCAGCAGATTCTCCAGACGATTTCATGAAGATTGGTCTTTGTTGCGCGAAGATAGGGTGAGTATTTCAGAAGTTATGCATGATTTCCCAGTTAAAAAGATCTTAAAGATCTTAAAAAAGATCCTAAATTCGGTAAAAATGACATACAAATAACTGAAACTAAACTGTGAGTTTCAGTTTCAGTTTCAGTTAACTGATTGTAACTGAAACTGAAACTACCGTAAATCCTCCAATAAGCGCCCCCCTCGAATAAGCGCCCCCCTCCAATAAGCGCCCCCCCCTAGAGGAAGGTTTAAAAAATAAGCGCCCCCCCCCTCCAATAAGCGCCCACCTTTTGTTAGTACCAGCAGTACTAGCACTACCGGTACCATATGTGCTCTGTGACCATTCCTAACCCAAGATTAGGCTACATATGACAGCACTACTACTAAATGCAGGTATTCCGATCAAAAGCCATACAGTTTCAGCCTGAAATCTATGCAGATGTGCGCAAAAATGTGACAACAACAGGTAATTTTGTTTAAATTTTGGCACTCCTGAGGGGTTTCGAGTTAATATGCGCCCCCCCCCCCCCCCTCCAATACGCGCCTCCCCTAGAGGTAGGTTAAAAAATAAGCGCCCAGGGCGTTTATTGGAGGATTTACGGTAGTTAAACCTGCTGTTCTTCAGCTGGATCTGTGCGGATCTAATGGCATCCGTGCGGTTCTTCGGTACGGCCGCTAGAGAAGAGCTACAGCGGAGATCGACACATCAGCAGATTCCCCAGACGATTTCATGAAGATCGAGCTTTGTTGCGCGAAGATCGGATGAGTATTTCGGAAGTTGTGCATGATTTCCCAGTTGAAAAGATCCGCAAAATGTAAAATACGCATCGGCGCAATGCGAGTTTTCCGATTTTGACGAAATTTTAACACGTGACAGAGCTCGAAAAGACGCATCCAACGCAAGTTACCGCATGTCGCTACAATGCACCGTTCACGAGTTACGGCATGTCAAAGTTTGCGCTGCTTATTCATCCCTGTGACCCCTATGTTGAAGTAGGACAAACTTTAGGCCATAACTCGTGAACGGTGCATCGTAGCGGCATGCGGTAACTTGCGTTGGATGCATCTTTTCGAGCTCTATCACGCGTTGAAATTTTGTCAAAATAAAAAAACTCGCATTGCGCCGATGCGTATTTTACATTTTGCGGATCTTTTCAACTGGGAAATCATGCACAACTTCCGAAATACTCATCCGATCTTCGCGCAACAAAGCTCGATCTTCATGAAATCGTCTGGGGAATCTGCTGATGTGTCGATCTCCGCTGTAGCTCTTCTCTAGCGGCCGTACCGAAGAACCGCACGGATGCCATTAGATCCGCACAGATCCAGCTGAAGAACAGCAGGTTTAACTACCGTAAATCCTCCAATAAACGCCCTGGGCGCTTATTTTTTAACCTACCTCTAGGGGAGGCGCTTATTGGAGGGGGGGGGCGCATATTAACTCGAATCCCCTCAGGAGTGCCAAAATTTCACCAAAATTACCTGTTGTTGTCACATTTTTGCGCACATCTGCATAGATTTCAGGCTGAAACTGTATGGCTTTTGATCGGAATACCTGCATTTAGTAGTAGTGCTGTCATATGTAGCCTAATCTTGGGTTAGGAATGGTCACAGAGCACATATGGTACCGGTAGTGCTAGTACTGCTGGTACTAACAAAAGGTGGGCGCTTATTGGAGGGGGGGGGGGGGCTTATTTTTTAAACCTTCCTCTAGGGGGGGGGGCGCTTATTGGAGGGGGGCGCTTATTCGAGGGGGGCGCTTATTGGAGGATTTACGGTAGTTTCAGTTTCAGTTACAATCAGTTAACTGAAACTGAAACTGAAACTCACAGTTTAGTTTCAGTTATTTGTATGTCATTTTTACCGAATTTCAGCAGATTCTCATCAAATTCTATCCGAATTATTCTACATATGTAGACGTTTTTCTTCCAACAACGACGTTTTGTTCGAATTTAGGTCCAAATATGCAAGGATACCATCGAAAGTTTAGAAATCGCTTCTTTGTCCACTAAGTATTATCCCACAAGAATGATATTGAGCAATTCCTTGTGGCTTTCTGACTGTGTGTGGTGTGGAGGAAACGCAGTGCGCATAGCTCGACAACCTATCTTAGAATGGAACTACACTGACTCTCACCACTTTCGATGCCCTCCGTTCTGCCCGCAGGATGACTTCCATGTAGCTATTGGGCGGCCGCTTTTCAACTTCTACGTCAGTCGGCGACAACCTGCTGGTTGTCGCTTCGGCGAGTGCTTTTGTCTCGTCGGCTGACGGCCTTCTCGTGGAGTAAATAGGATCCCTGTCGATTTGGACCGCTGAATGTTCTCATCACTAGGCACGCTCTGTTGGCATATTTTGCCCTCCGTCAGAAGTCGAGACACTCACACTGTCTCTTCATTCCGACCAGTAGGCACTTGCGGAAACGGCAGCTCCTGCACCGATTGCGATGATCTGTAGCGAAGAATGAGCCGACCTTGCTATTACATACATGCATGTATGCACGACCGTGACACAGTGTGTCGACTCCAACCTTTCTCCACGTCACAGTTGCTTTGGAACCGGCACTGGTACTCCAGCGACAGGCGCACCGTTCGCCTGAAGAATCCTTTGCAGCCATCGCAGGAGATGGCGCCGAAGTGGCGACGTTTGGCCCGATCGCCGCACACGGAGCACTCCATGTGCTGCTCTGGAGAAACACCTTCAAGCTTCATCGAATCTTCACAATTTGAAGTTCTAGGAGTATCTGTCAGTGTACCAACAGACCTCTCGGTGAGCCTTTGCCATTAGACGCTCCGACCGGCGGCAAAGGCAACATGTCAGCCGTTTAAAGCGATAACGTCTGTTTCCCGCTTCTCGCGAAAACCCAGATTTAAGCTGTCGGCGCATCATTGAACCGGGTCAACGCGAGTGACGCAGTTCTGAATGGGCACACCCTCAAAATGGCGATAACAACAAGCCTCGCGTCAGCTTGCGGCAGTGGTGTCGCCACCTTTGAACTCTTCCGGTTTCCTTGGCCCGCCTTATGCGAAGCGTGGGCTGCGTTATCGTTGGCGGGCTATCGCGCGCCGCTTCACTCGGCAAACACAGGTTCGAAGTGAGAATAGTGACAGCTGCATGCCGCTGGAATTAGACCGATAACGGCGCTCAAATCGAATGGGCGTCACTGCCAAAGGTCGGATTCTCAGGTCACTATTATTTGCGTGGTAGTGGGTCTCTTGGGATCATCGTGCTCAAATCGTTCTCGGCGCGGGTATGTAATGTAGGCGTTGGAGGTGCCAAACAAATCGCAGCTGCAGGACAAAATGCCGTTTGTTTCGCATTGAGCTGGCCTGCCAAACAGCAGGTAGCGCAGCAAGTCAAGTACAGTAGTTTTTCTGAGCAGTTCCACACACACACACACACACGTAGCATCGCCTGCTGGAACGGACCGGCTAAAAGACAGGTTGAGCCTAATACAATGCCACCTTGTAATTTTCAAGATTCATTCCCTCAGGTGAGTTCCATTTGGACAGTTGGACTTGGAGACTACAGTGTACGTCTGCGTCTTAGGTATAACCATCACGTAAACGGTAGCTGAGGCTGGCGGCACTACAACTACCGGGTGTTTTTTAATGTACCCAGTTGCAAATTTGAATAACTTTTGCAAAATTAAACTTAGATTAATGGAAATTGCACAAAAAGCAAACAAGAAGTTACCATTACTTGTGTTAAAATATTATAAGATTTGACTGCAGTCTGCTCAAATGACAGGGTGTCAAAGATGAGGAAGAAATTCTAAGGTTTTACGCCATTCAAACAGCCACAACTCCTTCGTTTCAAAACCGATATCCACGCGGCTCGTTTTGATCGATAGCCGACAGCGTAAGCATTCATTTGCCGCATGAATCACTACTCTAGGGTCATCGAGTTTCATTTTACAGCACGCCAAGTTTAAGATGGTGCATCATCGAAGTGCCATTTCTGGCAGAACTGGTGCTGTGTGCGACGCAGACATTGTGTTCACGCGCTGTAAAATGAAACTCGAGGACCCTAGAGTAGTAATTCATGAGGCAAATGAATGCTTACGATGTCGGCTATCGATTAAAACAAGCCGCGTGGATATCGGTTTCGAAACGAAGGAGTTGCGGCTGTTTGAATGGCGCAAAACCTTAGAAATTCTTCCTCAACTTTGACACTGTAATTTGAGCAGACTGCAGTCAAATCTTATAATATTTTAACACAAGTAATGGTAAATTCTTGTTTCCTTCGTGTGCAATTTTCGTTAATCTAAGTTCAGTTTTGCAAAAGTTATTCAAATTTGGAACTGGGTACATTAAAAAAAAACACCCGGTACATGAATCAATAGCCAACTCATTCGAATATAGGGCACCTAGCGTTCCGTGATCTGTGATCCGTGATCTCTGATCCGTGATCTATTTTGAAAATTAACAGCTACCGTAACCACAGTCTGTAAACTATGACGCAAGTGTTTAATTAATGGCAATAGCACCGGCAGAGGGCAGATGCGCCGTGAAGCAGAATCAGCGAAACTTCAAATTAGAATATCTTGCGCTACGATGCGAATTTTTTGGCGCGGTTTGTTGCGTTCAACAAAGGACAATTAGGCGCTTCGCTTGTGAAGGTGCGAAACTTAGAAAAAGGCAAAAATTCAAGTTTTTACGGTTCAAGAAGTACAGGGGCGTAGCCAAGGGCTGAGGATTGGGGGAAATGCCCAACCCCCACATGCCAGTCAGTAGAAAAATGCTGTTTCTGCAGCGCTATGATTAATAGAATCTCTTGCCTGTGGCGCTGTAAATAGCGAAAATTTTTGTCTGTGGCGCTATAGTAAAAATCGTTGCCTGTGGCGCTGTAAATGGTGAAAAATTTTGCCTGCAGTGGTGTAAATAGTGGAAATTTGGCCTTCAAGGCCAAAAATGGCGAAAATTATGTCTGCGGCGAAAATTTTGCGCATATTAGCAATGAGACAGCAAGATAGTTTTGCCCCCTCCTCCCTAGAAGTTTTTTGCCCCTCCAGGTGCTTTTTATACTCCACAAAAAACATAGGCACTTCTATTAAACACCGCTCCACAAAAACATGGGCACATCTTTCTATTAAACATAGGCACAAAATTTATAAGGCATATGGCGAACAATTTTTTCTACTGGCCGGCATCTGGGGGGCATTTTCCCCCAATGCCCCACCCCTGGCTACGCCCTTCTTGAACCGTAAAAAATTTGAATTTTTGACTTTCTAAATTTGGCACCGCCTAAAATTTCTTCAAGCCAAGTGAAGCGCTTAACTTTCCTTGGTTGAACGCAACAAACCGCGCCAAAAAATTCGCATCGTAGCGCAAGATATTCTAATTTGACGTTTGGCTGATTCACGGCGCATATGCACCCTGCCGGTGCCACTGCCATTAATTACACAAATGCGTCATACTTTACAAACTGTGGTTACGGTAGCTGTCCATTTAGAAAATAGATCACAGATCACAGGTCACTGATCACGGATCACAGATCACGGAATGACAGTTGCCGAATATAGTCCCACGGAGCCAACGGCGTACAAACGAAAAGATGCGTAATGAGTATAGGCGAATGAATGCGTATGCGTATCTGTACGGTATACGCCTTCAACAATAAATCGGTATACCGAGAAATGCGTATGCGTATCGGTGCAACGAGCGCACCTATAACAATCACAGAGGAATTTGGCTACCGTAAACACCTGTGAGGAATTAGGGTGGGGCAGGGCGCTTATTGGAGGACTACGGTATACCTATCACTCAACGGCAAGTGATAGTGCGTGGTCATGTCAGTGTGCAATAAATCGCACACAAAGAAGACACCACACAGGGTAAATTCCCGGATGACGTCATCTAAGCTCTCCGTCCGCACCATTCAGATGGGCCGATGACTAATGATTAGGCGGCGAACGGAAGGAACGCGTCAAAACACGCGAAAGACTGCGCGGGAAGCGGCACTGCGACGCAGTGTTGTGGTTGTTTCCCGAGACGAAGGCGTGTTCTTTGCCGGTCAACGTTTCATCAGCAGCGGGGCAGCCCATTCTCAAGTCTGCAGGGTAGTCGATTCGATTGACGGTGACGTCGTTCCACCAATGGCTGCCTCCGCGGCGAATGAAGAGGCGGTGTACGTGCCCGTCCACCAAATTCGCTGCATCGAAGGCAAAAGAGGGAAGAGACGGCAAGAACTGGAGAAGCGCTACAGGGTTTCTGTGTGCATTCCGAATCGTCCCACTGACCCTGACGTCCCCGGCAAGGTGGAAGACGACCCCGTCTCCGGCGTTCCAAGCCAGCGGGTCTGTTTTAGGTCACGAACACTGCTACCACACATGCCTACCGTAGTGGCTCCAGCAAACTATCACCATCCGATTGCAGTTCACCCTACACCCTCCTAGAGAGAGGTTGAAATGCAAGTCGATGCAGCAGCAAAGAGGTCGAATAGCGCAAAACGGCACTAAGTCTGAACACGTGTTCTAAGCGCTGCCAAAAAAATTCAAATTACGGTCTTTCGACTTGCGTAGATCTACAGGGTTTTTTTTTAATTCGGCAAATGGAAAACCTGAATATCTTCTGCTGTGATGAAGCAATTCGAACGAAACTTGCACACAATATAGTCAACATATGTCCATGATATGTGTTATGTTGAGGTGTCAATTCATCTTTGTGGCCGCAAGTTACAAGGCGTCAAAAATGTAACTAGAAATTTGAGGTTGCACACGATTAAATTACGCAAAACTCGCACGTTTCTCAACCAATTTTGACGGGGCTACATTCATTAAATTGAGAAGATTACAAGCTTTTATATGTTCCAATAACGAGTTGCGTAGGTTCCACACGGCGTTAGTTACGACACGTCAAAGTTGAGATCACCAGCCGCGAGGCGTCATTCTTGGCCACCTCAGCCTCCTCGCGCAACTCCGGTACTTTGGAGCCAACTGTCAGGCGTTGTATCTCAAGCACGGTACATTGCACAGGGTTGATTCATCAAGCATATGAAAGGTTGTTTTATTTCAAATCTAATGCACGTAGTCTCACTCCATTGTGACGCAAATCGAGCAAGATAGGAAAGTTTGAAGCCATACCAGCTTGCGCAAAATCTAAAATTTTTGGGACTCAACTTTGTGGTACTGTAACTTGAGCTTGCGATAGCCAAGAGCTGTATAAAAGCAACACATATCATGGACATATGCCGACTATATTGTGTGAAAGTTTCGTTCGAATTGGTCTACCACAGCAGAAGATATTCGGGTTTCCCATTTGCCGAATTAAAAAAAAGCCCTGTATATACGTGTAGAGCAATGATCCATGGCGTACAATACAAAATGGTAAACTGTGAGTGATGATTACAGGTTGTGCTGAAACCTACGAAGCATCCAGGCAGCGATGTTCGTGGCGCCGAGGAGGCAATCGAACGGATGATAGCTCCAAGATACAAGCCGAAGTCGGAGGATGCCCTGTTGAAAACCTATCGGCTAGGCAACATCTCCAACTCAAACGGTAGAACGCATCGGCTAGAAGAGCTGCATTGCTTCCATATTTTTATGTGTTTGCTCTTACACAGTCTGTCGTCATTGATCGACTACGTTTAGGTATGCAAGGCTATGGTCGATGTTCGTCGAACGGTAAATTAGGTACTTAACAAATAACGCACATGCATGCTTGGTTCACTGGTTATGACTTTGCCGTGTGTCATAAGAGAATTTTACTTCAGGGGCGGCCGAACTCTCACGTGAGTGGTCTCCAGTTACAGTGGACGCTTTCCACTTGTATTCCGATGGTGGGACAGAAGAGCCGGCGCCTGCCATCATCGACGAAGGGAAGATTCCCGCCGCCGACAACAAAAGTGTGTTTCAAGATTTTACCGTAAATACGTTAATAAGCCACCTGTGGGGTTATTATTTCAACCTTCCACAAGGGGGGGGGGGCTACTATTAGAGGGTGGGGCTTATTGGAGCATAAACTTTTGCTGTCAAAGACTTCCAACGGCCAAATCGGAGCGCTTCCTTCAGTGCGCAAAGGAAAAGTGGCGAAAAGGTTGGAATTGGGACACAGGGTGGAAAGCGATCGACGCACGCTAAAAGGGCCGCTGTTGGCATTGAGAGATCGCCTTGGTGGGGATTTGGGCTCCTACGACGTCGTCTGCACGGCGGGCAGTCTCAAGACACTCTTTGCCATGTGTGGCGACAAGGGCGAGCTGTTCGGAGTTGATGGGGTTAGTTAGCGAACTACAGAGTACATAGCTGCGTACGTACCAGCGGCAGTCGGCAGAAATATTGGCGCCCTAGTTGCAGAGGCGTGATTTGTGCATCGACCTGCAACCTGATGGCAAAACGTTGGTAATCGAAAAGGGACCGATGAGTGGATGGCGCCGACCGAATTACAAGGTGAACGCCTTGCATGACTGTTTTGTGCAGTTTGCGTCCAATCTTATCTAGCGTCCGTCCGCTTAGGTATTCCTTACTCTAGGCAAGTCTGGCGAAGCAGTTAACCAAACCGAACACCAGTCTGCGCAGCGACAAGGATGGGGCCACATACCGCTTTCTCCGCCACAAGATCGGCGACTTGAGTTGTCTCGTGCGGTGCAAATGGAGCTTTGTTGCCGAGGAGACGGCGAAGCAAGGCCCTAAGAAGAAGCGCACATCAAGCGACGGTGCGATGGATGTTTAACCTTGGTGTTTGCTGGATCTCCTTCCTCCCCTTCCCCACCTTGGGGCCTTGGGCTGTTTGTCGCACAACCCTCCCCCTCCCATCAAGCATCTGATGTCCGTGCGTATCAGTCTCAGCGAGTGTTTCTACTGTTTCAGGCGCTGCTGCAGGAGGCGACTCGTCTGGAGCGCTTGTGGCGGTGGAGCTGCGAACTTCGAGCAAGGTGATGCAGGAGGAGAAGCTCCAGCGACTCAAGGTCGAGTGGTTCTCGCTGCTGATACGCAACAGCCATAAGACAATCCTCGTTCCGCACGTGGGCGGCAAGTTCCACCTGGTCGAGCGCTACACCAGGGAAGACATGGAGAAAGAGGTTGAGAACCATCTCAAACGTTACTGAGAGAATGTGCACGCCCGAGTTAAGCAAGCGCTGATCTCTCTGCTTTTCTGTTCAGTTCGTCAGTGGGCGCGGAATGGGAAAGGTGGAGAGGAGCTACGCGAGATTCACGTGGCTGCTGTCCGATCTTGCCGCGTACGTCAGAAGCAGGGGGTCGGATGGGCAGAATCCCTCGAAGTTCTTGCTGGAGAGCGACTATATGTGCCGGTCGATCGGGACGAGCAACTTCAGCGACGACCTGAAGCTCTATTCGCGCGACGACGACGACTACACCATTCTGACGTCCGATCCATAAGAAGCAAATGCTGCGATTGCCGACTAACAGCAATCTGACTGCTGGTTTGACCACATGCTGCCATAATCCAGCTAGCGTTGAATCAACGTGTAATTCTAATCGCGGTTTGAAAATGTGCCAATCCAGCTTCTGTTGACCATCACTAACGACTAACGGTCCTGATTCTATGATTGACCTTTGCGGTATTCCGAGCTTTGACATGACACGCTAACTGCTTTGTAACAAGTGACTGATGATGTACCTTTATCATAGGTACATATGCACATACTTGCGCCCACGACGGCCTTTGTCAAACTTGAAAACCATCAGCACTGGAGTCACTCGCACAAGCATACATTGTACATAATCTTTCGAACGGTCCAATTGCTGCAATATCTTTAGTGCATTTCTAGTGCAACGCAACTCTACGACGACAGCACCTCAGTTCACCCAGCGCGCGAACAAGAACTCGGCCGCACCCCTGCCAGATACATATCTAACCCAAATTTCCATAAACGTTTTTTGATGTGGATGCAGTCGCGTCATTAGCATACAGATTCGGATCACCGTCCTCGGAAGGTACCGTGTTTGCTTTAGGTGCGATTCCCATACGAAAACTTTCTGGCGAGGTTTCGAATTTCCATCGGCCACCAGGCGCCGTCTTCTGGGGCCGGCACTTTCAATTCAACTCTACTACGAACGCAAATGCCCACTTTTGAACGACCTAACTAACTCGACCGACCCAGTCATAAACGGAGGTTACTGCGTTTACTGCAAGTTCTCTAACAAGCCCTTCTGCACTGAGTCTAATTGACGGGTGCGATTGAAGTCCGAAACTCACTGGGAAGATTCTGCGCTCTAGCAACTGGGCAGGCGCCTGGAGTCTTCAAACTGCTGGCTCAAACAATGCAGTCGGGAATCCCTAAAATAACCCGCGACACTATCCGACCTACGTTGGTCAACTACTCCTTCAGACAGGACAGTGTCTGCTACGACGACGTGGATTGGGATAACTCTGAGTTAGAGAAGCTTCTGTCTGGTTGGTTCAATTCAGTTCTGGAAACCAACACCGAGTGTAAGTGACATGCGTGCCCCTGACTACAGTGTGTGTAATTCGTTATGTATGTACCTTAGAACGACTTAACGTTACTTTCGTTGGACTCCTATGTTTCTATCCATTCCAAATGCCACATCTCCTCTTTGGGTGTTGTCATACATGCACGCGTAATTCTTTGCAACATGTCCACATTACGTAGATACAATGGTGCGTCACAATCCCTTTCCGTGCACCACAGCGCTTATAGGAAAGAAGATTTCGACCGTCGATTGGGCGCCAATCAAAGCTGGTGCTAACAAAGCGACTGGCATATATTCAAAGAAGCACAAATCTAAATCAAAGAAGGAAACAGGTCGGCTTTCCAAGGATTTCAGCCGTATCAAAAACTTCAAGAGTATTGTAGAGAACGGTAAGTGGAGGCTCACGACACAAGACTCGGCTATAATATGTACCAATACTAAGACGCACTGTCAGTTGACTGTGCCACAAAAAGAATTCTGAAGCAGCTGAAAACATTGGCAGAACGATCTCTCGTCGTGCAAAGGCCTGATCAGTAAATGCATATTGGTATAGGCGCACATGGTGTCTAGTGGACTAACCTATCTGACTGAGCTTCGTGTAACTGCGGAGCTCGACAATGTTCGTATCGCACTTGGTCCGAATGCCACTGGACTTGTACACCCGCAAGAGTTCCACCAATCATTGCAGACGAGGCCAAGTTTCGGATAGAAGTCGACGGCCGCGGAAGAGTGTCTGCAAAACCGGCCAACTTGTGTTCCTGCTGGAGCTTTCTCTGCTGCTTCTTCCGCATGAGAAAAATGTTTACCAAGGCCAAGAAGACCGCCTTCTGATTGAATATATACCTGCTGCATACTGTAGGAGGTACATTACATGCACACATACCAGTAGCGGATCCAGGAGAGGGGGAGCGGGCGGTTGTGCATCCGGCCCCACCCCTATTCGGCCAAACTGCCACCCCCCATCCTTCCCCCTCCCCCCCCCCCCCCCCGGGAAGAAAGATTTTGCGCGGCAGCACGTCCAGAGCTAAAGTTTTTGCCTGCGGCGCAGTTTTGGAGCGTTTTGTAGCAGAAGAAACCGAAATCGGTGAAAATAATTCGTGTGCGGTGCTAGTTTAGAGCAATTTAGAATAGGCAAAGCCTAAAATGGTCTAAGGCAAAAAAATGTCGTCTGGGGTGCAAAATTCTTGATGCAACTTCGTAGCATCTTGACCCCTTGTGGGGCCTCAGAAGTTCCGCTCCTCCCCCCCCCCCCCCCCGCTAATTCCTAAATCCTGGATCTGTCACTGCAAAATCTGCATAACCAAGTCATTTGCGCGTTTGAATCAAACTGTTGGTTGCCGCGAAATATAATTTTGACCGTTTACGCCGCATGCATGCAGCGCCGCTCAGACGCTTTCTTAGTGCGTGAATTCAGCACGTCTTGAACGATGCCGCGCACCGTCGAACCGTCGCAACCGCAAGTATTGTAGATGCATATCTGAACGCAAATTTCCATAGAGAGTTTTTGTTTTGCATATCATTAGATAGAACCTAGAAGGTAGGGTGTTCGAGTGCCATTGCTCGTCTTGCGTACGTACATAGTTCATTTCTCCAGACAACCTCATCTGGGCGACACCCTACGAGAGAGTTCGTTGTGCTGGCAAAGCTCTACGGTTCGAACTTCCTTGTCTCATCCAAACACTCATTCGCTCACCCAAACACTCTAGACACCGTTTGGAAGCCCACGCCAACTCTCAAAATTTCGCCAAGGTCTATGGCTATCTGACTTATGAGTCGCGCTGAATGAACTGGCATTTTTAATTCGTTGTTGATAACAGTTTGTTCCGGGTACCTGCAAATTGTTATAATTTGTACCACTAGATTGGCGACAATTTATGTGCAATAACAGTTTGTTTCACCGCTCCCAAGAACAATGCATACAATAACAATGCAATCTATAATAACCCCAGAACAAAACAATTTTGAAACTCGTAAGTGCTATCTAAATTGTCCCGAAAGTCCGGGAAACATGCAGTAATCCATAATGATTATGCGACAAATCTCACACATTTCGAGAATATTTCGTCATTCACGTATTGCATTTGACTTGATTCGATGAAGAATAGTGAGGGTAGCTTCAGCCCATACCTACACCCAAGCTTCTCAGAAACAAGTACAATCGTTCCTTCATAAACAATAACAATAAAGCCTGGTTCACACCAAACGCGCAGTAAGCCCGCAGTAAGGAATAATATTACGAAATAAGAATTAAGGTCGCCTTACTTCTTATTTCGTGATATTATTTCTTACTGCGGGCTTCCTGCGCGTTTGGTGTGAACCAGGCTTAAGCGACGCCTCATAATAGTTGCGTTGTTATACTCCTCCGTGGTCGCCCTTTGAGTAGTACGGTGACACTTCTCAAACTACTGTGAACGTGGATCTGTGCTAGACTGGCAAATCTCTATTCTGGTAGTTGAAAATGAACTTGTCCTGGAAGACGCGCTCATACCTCGCGGCTGTGCTGATGGCCTTCGGCAAGGGCATTCCATACTACTACCTGCAGACGGCACTCAACTCTCTCCAACCTGTCTTGGAGCCCTTTATTGTGGAGAGACTTCAAGTAAGCGTCTGAATAGATCCCGCTTATGACACCATGAACAATATATTGAATGAGGGCGCCACACACAAGTACACAGATTAGGTACCTAACCTACTTACACATGAATGTTCTATCTTCAGGTCAGCCAAAACTTCAGAGTGTGGGCCTGGCCACTGCTCATGACACTCCCATCTTCGGTAAGCATCATCGTGACAACGGCTTGCAGTAGCCGCCTCAGTGACACCGTCGGAAGGAAGTGGGCCTTCTTGATCAGCGGTCCCATTTTACTGCTCGTCGCAACGGCCTTCTTTGGACTGGCACAGCCGATGAACTCGGCAAGCCTGTTGGTTCTGGGTTGGTAGATATGTACTGTATGTGGATGACTCCCATCTGCACACTGTTGAATGTGTCTATGAAGCATTCGCTGCAGGTGTGATCACCGTCTACGTTGTCTACGGCATGGCAGAGCCCATCAACTTCACCTACCTGGCGGAGATATCTTGTCCGAAGCTGCGTGGGACCCCAATGGCGTTCTGCATAGCACTGTGGCAGCTAGGGGACATCTTTTGCTCAATGGCGGCCCACAAAGGTCTTCTGGGCAACCAGGACGGCTGGTGGCGCATCTACGCATTGCTTGTCGCTCCCCTCGGCCTGGCAATTGGCCTCTCTTGGGCTTGGCTTCCGGAAAGCCCCAAGTGGCTTCTTGTCATGAGAAACGATGAACGTGCTGCGGTTCGAGCACTTCAGCAACTCGGTGTGCCCTCTGTCGAGATTGAACATGCCTTGAACAGAATCAGGTGAACGAAGACACGAATACAGAAGCTTGCAGACAGTGATGGAAGATACTGCAGCTTTTCAGTGACGAGGCAATCGGCGGCCATTCCTATCAATCCAACCGTCTTTCCATGAAAGATCTAGTGTTCAACGTTCGTCACGTACGTCTCGTCGCCGTGGTCGGTTTGGTTTCACTGAGTGGCGTGGTTTGTCTCGGGCCCGTCTTCAGCTGCTTTTCCACAGGTTAGAGATGCTACTGAGAGCTCTGAAAAACGTTCGACTTAGTTTAACGTTATATTTACCACCGGAACATTAGGCGGATCTATTTCATCCGTTTGTCGGATCTTTGCTCTTTCGCGATCCGCTGGGCCGATTCGGCCCAAATTTTGACACGTTTTCGGATTTGGGATGCCGATCACATATCAGAAGAGAAATTGCAAAAATTCTTTCGTGTTCGTGAGTTAGACGGCTTCGGACAACTTTGACGTTGCGCTGCAGTCGAACGCGACGTCGTAGGAACTTGGTGTAATTGAATAAAGTATTTGACTTTGTACCTTTTATCTACACACCAATTTTCAGCCCAATTGATTGTAAACTGATTTTGCGTAAATTGGCCATTTCTTTAAATATATAGATTACAATCAATTGGGCTGTCATTTGGTGTGTAGATAAAGGGTACAAAGTCAAATACTTCATTCAATTACACCAACTTCGTACGACGTCGCGTTCGACTGCAGCGCAATGTCAAAGTTGTCCGAAGCCCTATAACTCACGAACGCGAAAGAATTTTTGAAGTTTCTCTTATAATATGTGACCAGCATCCCAAATCCGAACACGTGTTGAAATTTGGGCCGAATCGGCCCGGCGGATCGCGAAAGAGCAAAGATCCGACAAACGGATGAAATAGATCCGCCTAATGTTCCGATGGTAAATATAACGTTAATCAAACCATTTATCCAGCCTATCTGCTACACTCGGGCATGCCGTTGGAAACGGCTCAACTCTATACCATGGGCCGTGCTTTGACGTCTGTGATTGGTTCGGTCGTCAGTATTTTCCTTGTAAAGACGTTTGACAGGAAACCCCATCTCTTTTCAACTCAAGTCGGCGTCTGCGCTTCCTTCGTCATGTCGGCAATTGCTCCACATCTTTGGGTGCGTACTACACACGACACCTTTGACAATTCTCGCCACAGTTTATGCTCAGGTTGTTATGCACAGATTGATTGTAGTATCTCTCAAAGCTAAATGCATACACATCAAGAGTTTCATAACAAGGACAAGTTGGGTCGCACAGCTATACTGTTACTGTTTGCAATTTGTAGTCAAATGCCAACGGAAGCTTCAGGGCAACACATTGGGTCTACACCTTTGTGGCATATTTATGTTGATGGGGTGCACTTTACTGACAATAGGCCCAAAGACGCTGTGCCAGCTTATACCGGCCGAAGTAACCATCACTCGATATAGAGCTGCCGCTTCGGCGCTCGGTAAACAACCAAGCAGCAACACCTACGACGACGGTGGCGGCGACGACGGCGACGACGACGACGACGGTGGCGGCGACGACGGCGACGACGACGACGACGACGACGACGACGACGACGACGACGACGACGACGACGACGACGCACATCGCCGATTTTAAAATCAGGAACTGTTCTCCGCGAGACGGTTGGATCACTGTACTTTCTGCTATTCTTGCCCTCGGTGTATCGGTGGGAGAGTCTAGGCTTGCTGCCATTCATTATTTTAAATGGCGTCGTCACACTTGCTCTGCCCTACGTTCAACCGGAGACTCGCAACCGGCTACCGCACCACGTGTTTTCGGAGTTGGTCCCCGAAGTTGCTGCTACAGACGAATTGAGTCCTTTGCTTGTTGGTAGCGCCAAGAAGATGAAGAGCGCGGTGTCGGTGGGCGAGCTTGACTAGCGTTGTTCTCATTCAGAAAGCATAGCGGTACAGTACAAGTAGATTGCGCATAGTCAAATGAGCAGACAGTGACAGTTAAAGCACTCTGTGTTGAATTGTTGCTTTCATGGTTATGTACGTACTGTGTTCGAAGTCAAGCCAAACAGTCTGGGCGTGCTCTACGTACTGAACATGCGTGTGGATTGGGACTGCCTGTGAACCTTGTCATGATAGTGGAAGTGGTGCTAGCGTCGGCAGGGTTGATGGTCACAAAACAAGGCACTGCGGTTCACGGGCCAGTTGGTTAGATGAACGCTTGCCAAGCTGTTGTATGAGATTGGAAGCAGTCTCTAGGAAGTTCCACTTTCCGGAGCCATCGACATCTCTCAATCAAACTGAAGTCCGATTGGCGAAAGCCAGCCACTAGCCAGCCGTTAATCATTTCGACACGCTTGCTAAGTACAGCTGTGCGAAGGGCAGGCAAGCATCACTTGAACTCTTTCCAGATAGGACAGCCTAAAGCCTCTTCACACTTTCTTGGCTGAGGACTTCAGTAGCGAATCGGTCGAACGGTGTACGGAACAGCATGCACGTAATGTGTGTGCGTTTTTGCGCTAAGCTCATACATCGCGCAGCGAGATTTGGTAGTAGGTGACGTTTGGAGGGCAGCCGTCCAGCTGAGTGGCGATTTGTCGGCCTCTTTTGTCTTTGTAGTCTTCTAGAGGCACCACCTTGTAGGCCTTGAAGCCCACCTTCTCGAAGGATCTCATGGAAGCGTAGGCCGAGGCCGTGACAAAGGCCATCTCGCAACCCTGTTTCTTGCCTTCCTCCAGGCTGAATGGGGCGATTATTAGGAATTAAACCCAAGGCTTACTGTAGTCGGCCGTACAGAAGTTCAAAGGTCCAATGGTTTATTGTGGCACTGACGGCCCAAAGGCGTACTTAACCCATTCCAGGCAGGGGCGTACTGTATGTAGTGCCACTAACTCATTATGTAAAGGGAGCTTAGTCGTGGTTTTTGGAGGTCAGGACTAAGATGCATCTTAGTCCTGCACGATTCATCTTAGTCGTGCAAGATTCATCTTAGTCGTGCAAGATTCATCTTAGTCGACAGTCGTGACCCCCAGCTTAGCTGTGATGTCTTAGTCGTGACCCCCAGCTTAGCTGTGATACCTTAGCTCTGACGCCCAGCTTAGCTGTGATATCTTAGCTGTGCTATCTTAGCTCTGACCCCCAGCTTAGCTGTGCTGTCTTAGCTGTGCTGCTGTCTTGGCTCTGATATCTTAGCTGTGCTGCTGTCTTAGCTCTGATATCTTAGTTGTGCTGCTGTCTTAGCTCTGATATCTTAGCTGTGCTGCTGTCTTAGCTCTGATATCTTAGCTGTGCTGTCTTAGCTGTGCTGCTGTTTTAGCTCTGATATCTTAGCTGTGCTGTCTTAGCTCTGATATCTTAGCTGTGCTGTCTTAGCTGTGCTGTCTTAGCTGTGCTGTCTTAGCTGTGCTATCTTAGCTCTGATATCTTAGCTCTGATATCTTAGCTCTGATATCTTAGCTGTGCTGTCTTAGCTCTGATATCTTAGTCGTGAACCCCCATCTTAGTCCTGACCCATATCTTAGTCCTGACCCATATCTTAGTCCTGACCCATATCTTAGTCCTGACCCCCTATCTTAGTTCTGACCCCCCATCTTAGTTCTGACCCATATCTTAGTCCTGACCCCCATCTTAGTCCTGACCCATATCTTAGTCCTGACCCATATCTTAGTCCTGACCCATATCTTAGTTCTGACCCCCATCTTAGTTCTGACCCATATCTTAGTTCTGACCCATATCTTAGTTCTGACCCCCCATCTTAGTTCTGACCCATATCTTAGTTCTGACCCATATCTTAGTCCTGACCCATATCTTAGTTCTGACCCCCCATCTTAGTCCTGACCCCCCATCTTACTTAGTCCTGACCCCCCATCTTAGTCCTGACCCCCCATCTTAGTCCTGACCCATATCTTAGTTCTGACCCCCCATCTTAGTCGTGACTCATATCCGTTCTCGTCGTTACTCTCCTCTCTCCACTCACACAACTGCAGATAAACTCTTTGTACTCCTTCTCATGAGAAGTGATCGGCCAGCGAAGCCCGACAACCATCCATCATGCTTCATCGCGCCATTATCCTTGAATCGCCCCGTCCTTTCCAAGCCGCCGCGCGCATACCGCCGGTAGAGCGTCCATTGCATGTGTCATCGCAACCTCCCGCCGAGCGCGCGCGAGGCCCGCCAGCGCCGATAGACATCGCGCGCATACCGCTGGCAGAGCATCCATTGCATGTGTCATCGCAACCTCCCACCGAGCGCGCGCGAGGCCCGCCAGCGCAACGGCCAGCCAATCATCCATCCCGTGACATTGAGCCATTGTCCGTCTGGCGGGGTGGCATGCACTTAGTCCGTAATTTTGCGGGTCTGAACTAAGATAGGGGGTCAGGACTAAGATATGGGTCAGGACTAAGATAGGGGGTCAGAACTAAGATAGGGGGTCAGGACTAAGATAGGGGGTCAGGACTAAGATATGGGTCAGGACTAAGATGGGGGGTCAGGACTAAGATATGGGTCAGGACTAAGATAGGGGGTCAGAACTAAGATGGGGGGTCAGGACTAAGATATGGGTCAGAACTAAGATATGGGTCAGGACTAAGATGGGGGGTCAGAACCAAGATATGGGTCACGAGTAAGATGGGGGGTCAGGACTAAGATATGGGTCAGAACTAAGATGGGGGGTCAGGACTAAGATGGGGGGTCAGGACTAAGATATGGGTCACGACTAAGATATGGGTCAGAACTAAGATATGGGTCAGGACTAAGATGGGGGTCAGAACTAAGATAGGGGGTCAGGACTAAGATATGGGTCAGGACTAAGATAGGGGGTCAGGACTAAGATATGGGTCAGGACTAAGATATGGGTCAGGACTAAGATACCATCCAGGACTAAGATATCCGTCACGGCTAAGATCTGGGTCACGGCTAAGCTGGGTGTCACGGCGAAGATACCATCCACAACTAAGATATGCGTCACGGCTACACAACTAAGATATGCGTCACGGCTAAGATACCATCCACAACTAAGATATGCGTCATGGCTAAGATACCATCCATGGCTAAGATACCATCCACAACTAAGATACCATACACGGCTAAGATATCACAGCTAAGCTCTGGGTCAGCGCTAAGATATCACAGTTAAGCTCTGAGTCAGCGCTAAGATATCAGCGCTAAGATCTCAGAGCTAAGATATCACAGCTAAGCTCTGGGTCAGAGCTAAGATATCACAGCTAAGCTGGGGTCAGAGCTAAGATATCAGCGCTAAGCTCTGGGTCACGGCTAAGATATCACAGCTAAGCTCTGGGTCAGCGCTAAGATATCTGGGTCAGCGCTAAGGTATCACAGCTAAGCTGGGATCAGAGCTAAGATATCACAGCTAAGCTGGGGGTCAGCACTAAGATATCACAGCTAAGCTGGGATCAGAGATAAGGTATCACAGCTAAGCTGGGGGTCAGCGCTAAGATATCACAGCTAAGCTCTGGGTCAGTGCTAAGATATCTGGGTC
Source organism: Linhomoeus sp. GSCO2_2 (assembly GCA_030248115.1). NCBI lineage: Eukaryota > Metazoa > Nematoda > Chromadorea > Monhysterida > Linhomoeidae > Linhomoeus > Linhomoeus sp. GSCO2_2. Next base: position 48,631 of record JASAMZ010004179.1, on the reverse strand, counting down.
AGCGCTAAGGTATCACAGCTAAGCTGTGGGTCAGCGCTGAGATATCACAGCTAAGCTGGGATCAGAGCTAAGATATCACAGCTAAGCTCTGGGTCACGGCTAAGATATCACAGCTAAGACCTGGGTCAGCGCTAAGATATCAGAGCTAAGATCTCAGAGCTAAGTTGGGGCCAGGACTAAGATGGAGTGCCATCTTAGTCCTGGCCAAGCCATCTTAGTCCTGGCCATCCCATCTTAGTCCTGGCCAATCCATCTTAGCGATGATGTCCAAAATCAGAGCTAAGATAGAGCGCGGACACATGTGTCCGTTTTTTCGCTCGGCCTCAGCCGAGCGAACCCTATCAAGAGCTCGGCGTGCGTGCGTGTGTGCGTACGTACGTGCGTGCGTACGTACGTCACGCTCGCTTCGGGCTTAATAACTCGCTCGTCCGACGTCGTAGGATGGAGTTTGAGACATCGGCGAGTAGCCCGCGGACTCCTCTAGCCACCTGAGTAGACAAACCAAAAATAAATTTTCAAACTCGCGCGCTACAGTATCCCAAAGTGGGGTCCATTTTAAGACAAAAGTTGACCGAAGCTGGTCAAATCGCATGTCAAAGTGAAGCGCTCGAGCTCCTGAACACGAATCCGACAACAAGAAGTTTCAAAAGTTTAAACAGAGAGCTACAGTAACCAAAACGCGTCGAAAACTGGAAACGACACGCTTGCTTCGGGCTTAATAACTCGCTTGTCTGACGTCGCTGGGTTGAGTTCGACACATCGACGGGTAGCCCTCGGACTACTTTCGCCATCTGAGTGTTCAAAACTGAAATAAGTTTTCAAACTCGCGCGCTACAGTATCCCAAAGTGGGGTCCATTTTAAGACAAAAGTTGACCGAAGCTAGTCAAATAGCATATCAAAGTGAAGCGCTCGAGCTCCTGAGCACGAATCCGACAACAAAAAGTTTCAAAAGTTTAAACAAAGAGCTACAGTAACTAAAACGCGTCGAAAACTGAAAACGTCACGCTTGATTCATGCTTAATAACTCGCTTGTCTGACGTCGCTGGGTTGAGTTCGACACATCGACGGGTAGCCCTCGGACTACTCTCGCGAACTGTGACGTCGAAATAATAACAAGTTTTAAAAATTGCGCGCTACGGCATCCCTAAGTAATGTCCGCGAAAAGTCAAAACTTCATCGAACCTTGTCGAATCGCATATCAAAATAAAGCGCTCGACCTCCTGAGCAAGAATCCGACAACAAAAAGTTTCAAAAGGTCAATGAGAGGGCTACAGTAACCAAAACGCGATGGAAACTGCTGATTTTGGTTTGTTATATCTTGGCACTCGTGCGTTGCAAAGCGGCGGTCTTGACATCGCTGAAGAGCTCACTGCAAGCCAACATCAAATCATGCTCACCTCACAATTAACCTGTAGTTTTGCGTTAGATTCCAGTGTCTTTTTTTAAATTTAGTCTGAAAAGATGATTTTCTTGGTGTAAAGAATTAAACCCGAGCGATACCAATGTTGCGTAGCAAGACCTCTCCAAAAAGTGTAGTCGCGAGGAGAGTCAAAGACGCTGCACGAAACCGGAAACGGCCTTGCTACAATCTCAGTAGAAATTCAAAGCTCAAAACCACTCCGCTTTTTAAAAGAGACTTGTTACATAATGAGCTACAGCGTCCGGCCGAAAATACAACAGAAGGCATTATTGCTGTTCGCGCAGTGTAAGCGCGTTTCGTTTGCTATCGAAATTAGTGGGCAACTGGCAGCACCTTCAAGTCCAAGCGTGTACTTACCAGAGCTGATTCAACTTCGTCGCGACGCCCAGCCGCCTATATGCCTTCCTAACGCCCAGTGCGTTGAATAGCAGAATCTTTTCCACACCAAACTGCTTGAAGATCTCCAACTTGTTGTTGATTTTGTCCTCGGCTTTTCCGAATCGGACAATGCGTCTGGCCCCGGAGCTGTACCAAGGCATCCAGCGGTTGTTTTGTCTCATCTGCTCTTCGTAAGACCGTGGATCGGTCACCTCCGCCAGACGCATTCCAATTACTTGGTTGTTGTCGCGAGGGTCGCGAGCCACAAAGCTGACATTCGTGGTGAGACAATCTGAACAAGAATTCACTATGGTTGCCCAAGAGGCTTTTGTTATGTGCATTCCAGACTTCGCCCAGTTTCATATTCATAGACTCAAGTGCAGTGCAAGCAAAGGAATGAGCGTTCTCTCACGTTGCACGTAGCCCTTCCACATGAGCTGAACGTCCCACTTCTTGGGGTCCACTCCGCATGACCTGCAAGTAGCCTCGCCCTCATTTCTGTCGAGAAAGTCTTCCAAGACCAAGTCTACTATCTGCTTGGCGTCTTCTTTCTTCGCCACTTCGTAAATTAGCTCTTCGGCTTTTACACCCGCACTTGCCATATCTGCTGCAACTTGTATGCAACACTGTTCGCAGGCAAGCTTCGTTGTGCAGTGGCGTTTGGGAAAGCACACTGGAGAGAGAAACGACGCACTACTTCAGTAACAAGAGAACTGGAACTGTGGCGCAACAATGTTGAATATAATTTTTGACGCAAAGAGCGAATACGACGACCGGTTTTCTTCTGTCCTTTGCATCGCTCTCCATTCTACCGATGGAGTGTGCCAGCAGGCCGCATTTCAGGACGAGCGTCAACATAGGTACATTCTAAGTGCAGGCGCGTGTGCAGTTCGAGGCAATTTAGGAATGGCAGAATGTCTACACAGGGCGTTCTTGACGCTAAACAAAGTTTTTACTGCAGATGGTTAGTGTCAGAGCCTCCTGTTCACACCAACGCATCGTGCCAGTCCAGTGTTAGTTATGTAGCCAGCCAGTGACGAAAAATCACACCGAAAATGTCGCGCTATGGTGGTGTAACTAAGTTGGTCGACAAAGAGAACGGTTGAGTGCAAGGGGTTAATGCAACTGAACCCTGAATAACGCCTACGGCCTAACAAAAACTTGTGACTAACGAAGTCTGTTTCTCACGCTTTCTGGGTAGCACGCGCATAAATAGGTAACATTTCTGTGTTTGTTCCCACGAGCATCCAATCGAGTATCGACAGGACACTGTATGGTGGTTGACGGGGTGGAGATGACAAGTCAAACTAACGCCTGTCAGCTTGTATGAGAATGACAAATTTGAAAGGTGGTAGGTATTACCTATCTAAATAGCATCTTCTCTGCAAGTGCTATTCATGTGGTGCATGTTCTGAGAGCTCAGTCTGAACTGGAAGTGCAGCCGTTGCAGCCCTTGCTGCTAGACTACATATGTCTACTCCACCAACCTGCTGTGGGACCCGATTTTGATGCTGGTAACGCTGTCAAACCGTATGGAAGAACACTAGCCGTTCTGGTTGGCCGAAATGAGGCGCAGGAAGGGAAATTGAAGCCGCAGCGATTCATTACCAAGGTTCCCAGTTTGACGCCAATCAAATAGAGAAAAATAGGAGTTAGATGGAGTCTTGGTATCAGTCGTACACTGTGTAAGGTGATTGCCAGGGTGCAACCGACAAACAAGCTGAAGCTACCATGAGCTTGCATGCAGCTTACAAGAAGTCCCGAAGATACTTCACTCTCTGCTCTGCGCTATCCATGTTGCGCACCTTTCTAGGACTTCGGCTAAGATGAGTAGGTATCTAAATTAGTTCAATTAGTCCCTCCACTAAATGGAGTCACGCAACTACGTGCTTAAAGAGGAAACGACACGGGCTTCTTGGGAAAATTCATTGTAATAGGCCGTTCTTTGTGGTGAAGAAAGCCTTTGCTGCCCATTGTTCGTGGTGTGGGTCGCTCTGTCTCTCGCAACTGTGCATTGCACTGCGCACTATGATAGCATTGAAAACACTAACAGTTGAGCTTGAGAATATCAACAAGAATAACAAGCCTCGCCTGTGAAAGGTTGACTTTTGTATTTTGACGGAAATCGCACTGGGTTTTGATCTTTTTGCGTAAAGTGTGAGGAATGGCCGCTCTCATGCCCACTTCACGAGCTGAACCCTCACTGGGGTCAGTTTCATGAGTTCTCTCTTCGCAAGAGTTCTCTCTTCGCACGTTGAATTCGCCGACATTTGTTTGAGCAAGAAATGCTCTCTTTTGAACTCCTTTTAGAAAACTGACAGACATTGGTCAGAGTGTTGGCATATTTGACTAAAAAGGAAAGCGTCGCGAGCTTATCAACGTCACTCGAGGGCAAATCAATCTCAATCTCGCCTCAATCTATATTGGGCTGTTCCGGTTACTGGTGCAGGTCAACCTAGCCGAACGTCAGTCAGCCATGAACGTTAGTCATCCCAACTTCCCAAGGGCGTCAGCATCTGCCAGCCTGGTGGCAAGCTGTGTGGTTCACTTTATGGCCATCGGACTGAACACTTTGGTCCTTGTCTTGACCAAGTTGAACGCCTCCTCTTTCGCCGACTACAAATATTTCGTTTCCAACCTGGCTTTGGCGCGGCCTGTTCCACCAATGATTCGCAACCTTGCCCGCTGGCATTTGACATGGATAACACTGTATTCGATGTAAAACTTTTGACCTAGGTATAAGTTAGTGTGAGTGAGTGCACCTTGTGGGACAGGCCGTTAGGTGGACATTTTGGCGTCGGTTGCCTCGATTCTGGCTCCGCTCTCCTTCTTTTACCGCAACGCAGTGGTTAACTTCACGGCAGGATATTTGGCCAATTGTTTCTACTGGCTACTGTCCCTGCCTCTTCTCCCGGTGGGTCTCACCCATCCTGGCACGGTACCCATACGTGTAGCCGCCAACCGGGGAGTGGGGGGGGGGTCGGGGGGGGGGTATAGGACCCCTCAGGGAGGGGGGGGGGTCTGAGGCCCCTGGAGGGGGGGTCAGATGACCTAAAAATTTTGCCACAAAAGTACCAAAAAATAAGAAAAATTTGCAAAAATAGGCCAACAAGTGCCAAAAATCGCTTAATTTTGGTCAAAAACTTCCAAAATATAGCGCCGCAGGCGAAAATTTTGCTATTTTCAAGCGCCGCAGGCGAAATTTTTGCCATTTTTTAGCGCCGCAGGCGAAAATTTTTGAAATTCTAGGGGGGGGTCGTTTGGGGAAGGCGGGAGGGGGGTACCTGGGGGGGTACGGGGGGGGGGGTACACCTCCGGCTAGGGGGGGGGGGGCTCACCCCCCCCCCCCCCCATGCCCCCCCCCCCGGCTACACGTATGACGGTACCCTACATATATAAAGACTCGCGTTCTGAATTCTATAGGTGACCGTCAACCGAATGATCGGAGTTTCCTATCGTCATCTCTACGATAGGGTTTTCTCTCCTTTGAAAATTCTCTTTTACTGTGCGGCTATTGACGTAGCAGCTCTTCTACTGGGGCTGCCGTGGGGAACCGTCTTCGGACGGTACGACTACCGAATCAAAGAAGACGGCACCTTTGGTGCCGTCGAGTGCTTTGAGGAATTCATTCTCGTGTGCGATGTCTACGACCTCTTTGCGCCCCTCGCCTCATTGACACTGGCTGCTGCACTGGTGCTGATTTCGTCGCGTATTCTCTGCACCCTGAGGTGGGAATGTTGCCTCCACTTTCCCTATTTGTCCAGAATCCGTATATACGGATTCTGGACGCGGCACTGTACTTGCACTAAAACTCTGTCGCCGTCGCAGTGCGAGCCCTGAAGACCGTCACCGGTCGCTCTAAAAATAAGCTTCGACCCGCTAGACTGAGATGTTCGTAGATCTTCATAATGGCATGCTCTTTAGGGCTCACATCAAGACGCTCGGCGCCAGTGAGCAGTTCCGCCGCGAGCAGCGCGAGACCAATATAGTTGTCAGGGCTGCCATTCTGCAGGCGCTGGTTCCAGTGGCCTGCCAGCTGCCCTTTCTGGCCTTCCTGGCCGAATTTTTAACCGTGGGACTGGAGGTGCAGCCATGGCAGCTCATGCTGCTGGCCTTCGTCTACTCCACTAATTCGTTGTGGGACCCGATTCTGACGCTGGTGGCCGTCAAACCTTATGGAAGAGCCTTGGTGGCCCTGATTGGAAACAAGAAGGCTAAAAAAGGGAAGAAGAAGGAATTGCAGCAGGGAAACCGTGCGGTGGCAGTTGTGAAACCGAGTTCAAAGCAGACTACTGGCAAGATTCCTACAATAGCGCCAATAGCAAATAGGTGATTTGGTGAGCTTCTGAACGACTGCCAATGAGCAGCAATTGTAATGTAGGTAGTGCTAGCGGTGGCGAGATGTGATATTCGTACCCGACCAACCAGTTCTACATAGTGTGGAGGCACCATTGCTAAATCGGCGACGAGGTAGGTGTTGGTTGGGTGAATGCCTAACGGATCTAGAATGGATTGAAAATACTTACTCTGCTTTGGCAAAATGCCAAAATGTTTTTCGCTTTGCACCCTCTAGGCTCGTCTCTTGATACATTTCTCACCACACCGCGCAGCAGATTAGCTTGCAGGGTATGGTGTTCTTGGAAACAGCTTGAAATCTGTGTTCGCACTCAAATATTCGCTCTGCAGAGTTCGCAGTGTGCAAACAAAGGTCGAATCCTCGTAGCCCGAGGTAAAGCCAAGAAAAACGATCATCAGAGCAGAAGAACGCGTGCAATGTCGCTTGCCAGAGAGCCATACCAGCTGAAGATAGGTGCCTTTATCCTCCCTCCGTTGGTGAATCCTTGCCTGGCCAACCTGACACAGTTGAAAAGAACAAAAGAATGTCCAGACTTGGGAATAACGGCCGATGTTTTGGGAAAAGCGCTAGAGCTCTCTGGAATTCCATACAGTTTGGTTCACCAGCGCTACCTTCTCCAAGACGTGGATGAGTACGGCTCGCTGAATGCAACCACTGTGAAGTGGTCAGGTGAGACAGTGCGCGGTCCTTGGTGTGTACCAACCAAGTACATCTTGTTCCCTTTTCGAATTCAGGTGCGTTTGGGCTCATTCAAAGCGGGGCGGTCGACATGTACGCCGACCCATTCGAAGCCACCGAGGTCCGCTGGCCATATTTTCAATTCTCCGGAGCGGTTCACATGGAGAGATCAGCGCTGGTCATGAAGAAGCCGACAATTGGTTTGGAACAGGCGATCTGGCTGGTGTTCTCCGTCTTCCACTGGCGTCTGGATTCAGTGTCGTTATACCACAAGGGTCGTTATACCACGGTTTGTGACGTTATACCACAAAGTATGTCCCACAGGGCGTGTGCCGCTATACCACAAGCTTGAGTCGTTATACCACAAGCCTGAGTTGTTTTACCAGCAACAGCAAGTACTTCTCTCGCTCCACCAGCAAGTACTTCTCGCCGAGCTGTGGATCGCGGTTGTCAGCGGTGTTTCAGCTGATCCTGAATGTCAGGAACCGAGTTGACGATCGAAAAATTCGGTAGTGGCGTCCTCGTCTTCCTTCTTCCTCGTTATGGCGTCAGCAGTCTCTGACGATAGACTGCAGTGCGTTGCAGTAGGCCTCCCTAGGCGGCTTGCCACTCGTCTTCAAATTCTGCCTAGTGCCGCGGTCCACTTGCTTGGCTTCGGAGCTTGAAGAGGGAAGCGGCTCGCAGAAATGAGGATTCGCTGGGTTGTCAGGATCGTCCAACAGAAGTCCTCCTTCCTTTTTCACTATCGGAACTTTGGCATAAAGACACAGCTGGTGTTATAACGTCACAACCGTGTGGTATAACGTCACAAACCAGTAGCGGATCCAGGGGAGGGGCGGTTGTGCGTCCCCCCCCCCCCCATTCGGCCAAACCGCCCCCCCCCCCCCATTCCCCCTCCCGAGAAAAAAAAATTGCGCGGCAGGACCTCCAGAGCAAAAAAATTTCGCCTGCGGCGCTATTTTATAGCACTTTTGTACCAAAATAGGCCAAAATCGGCCAAAATTTTTGCCTGCGGCGCTATTTTATAGCACTTTTGTACCAAAATAGGCCAAAATCGGCCAAAATTTTTGCGTGCGGCGCTATTTTATAGCACTTTTATACCAAAATAGGCCAAAATCGGCCCCATTTTTTGCCTGCGGCGCTATTTTACAGCATTTTTGTGCCAGCATAGGCCAAAATCGGCCCAATTTTTTGCCTGCGGCGCAAATTTTTTTATGTGCTTTTGTAGCATCTTGGTCCCCCCCTGTGGCCTCAAAAATTCCGCCCCCCCCCCATTCCAAAATCCTGGATCCGCCACTGTCACAAACCTGTGGTATAACGACACTCGTGGTATAACGGCACTGTTTGTGGTATAACGACCCAAAGCGTAGTTAACGATTTTCGTGGTATTTGAGAGAAGACTACTCATTGGCAGAGAGGCGCTGCGAGACGATCGCTTTGGATCTTCCGGAATTCGAGCTGGTCGACTACGCTTTCAACACGCGAAGAAAAGGCCTGCCATCGAGGTTGACGAGGAAACTCGACAATGCGCTGTCGCAGTTGTTCGGGTACGCTCAAGAGGTTGGTACTAGCGTGACGAAGTTTGGCCTACAAAGTGCATTGCAAAGCAGAATGCATGATATGTCTAATTCTTCGCTTAGCTGTCGAAAAGACATCTGCACGCCAGAATGCTGCAGTGCTTCAGGCAAGCTGCGCGTGAAGTCGTCCCAATCGGCTCCACGAATCTGGCGGGAGCTTTTCTGCTGTTGTTCATCGGAGAAATCTTGGCCAGCTTACTCGAAAGATTGACGATGTCCAACGGATGTGGCCAAAAGTTTGTACCACAGTGAAATATTTCTTCAAGAATGGGTACGGCACTCTTCTGATGCACAAAGCGTCATCAGTCTACGATGTGTACAGGCTCGGCTGTCACTGAAGCCATGAATACTGTCATCACAACGTCAATGATTATCTTCATGTTCACCCGCTCCGAACAGCGCTGGAATGTCGTGCTCGAACCAACCCAGCAGAAAGATCACCACGAAACCCGTTATGAATCCGACGTTCTGCAGCGCCGCCGTCACGTACCAGGCGTCTGCATTGGACCCATGGCTGTGCTTTAGATGGGCCAGCTGGAGAAGCACTGGGAGTGGTTATCGACCACTTGGAGATAAACACGCAACACGCCACACGCCACACCATGTCGATCCAAGCCACGTAGAGGAACATTCCGATGGCGACGGCGAAGAGCCACTGACGGGCCGTCTCGTTCTCGCCCAGCAGAATCCCAGCATACAGACCGAGAAACGCCGTCAGGGACGACAGAAGGTTCATCGACAGCGCCTTCACCACAGACAGGCCGCTGTCCAGCAGGATGGCGAAGTCGCCTTCAGTATACTGCTCTTGGAGCTCAAACTCAAAAGTTGTCAACTGCGTAATGGTCTTCCACACACCGATCTCGTGCGGTAGTTCGTGGCAGGCTATGGCGACGGCCGTTGCGAATCCTTTGACGGTCGCTGACTGAAAAGCGGCGCCCACGGCCAGCCCATCGGCAAAGTTGTGGATGGCGTCCCCGAGCAGTATCATCAGTGCAATCGGTCGAAATTCTGAAAGGAACTACCTAGAGTGTTCATGTACACATGACCTCGACACAATTAGCTCACCAAAGCAGACAGGGCTTTGCTCCGCAGCAAACGAAAGGGTATTCACAGAAGCTTCCTCTTCGTCCTGCAAGAGGACTGGTGAATAGGGAACTGAATTTCACCCTTCACAACTGACTGAAATTTCACAACTGAATCGTTTACCTAACAATGCGCAATGCAATCGCAATGTACATTACATAGGTGTAGGTCACTTTGATACATCAGCCTAACTGTAAAGCTTCAAAGTTTCCAATAATCGCCAACCCTCTCCCCCCACACTACTAAATCGGTCTTACAACAGTGGCTACGTAAGAGTGTACCTACTTGTATTAGGGAGAGGTGGTGCAAGGAGGGAGGGAATGTGGGTACGCTTATTGGGAAGTCTACGATATGTGCGGCTACTCGAAATTTTGCAGTTGTTTCGACACCTTTCTAGCCGTTCCTCTTGGAGCCACGGTCACATGATGGTCTTGGCTGTTGCGAGGGTGAACATGGGAGTGATGGACACCCTAAAAGTAGCGCTAGAAAAATATTGCTCTGCTCTGTATGTGCGTGACTTTGTTTGACGCATTACCGAGAAGTTCTGTGAGACGAACTCGGCCATGTAGAGTATGTAGATTGTCAGTAGCACAAGAGACATCTTGAGCATGGTCTGCTTCGAGGACGACAGTTCGCCACTGGGCAGCTCTTCAAGGTCGTGCTCTGAAGGTTGGTGTGAGCTGGATCTTAAGATGTTGGTCACAAAAAATGTCGGAATGTATCATAGGCGGATTCCATACAGAAACGCATAGCACTTCAGCATGTTAAACGCAAAGACGGATATTCAATAGAAGTATTTGTCTTTCTTTCTCAGTCGGACAAGGCCATTGGCGTGCATGTCAAACCGTGATGGTCCGTCTTCTCGTGAAGCGCTGCGCGATGATCGTGGTCGTGGTCGTCTTGCTCCAGGTGATGCTCCACCTCGTGAGTGGCTGCCCCGTGCGAGTGCATTCCCAAAGTCTAAACTCATTTTGGGAAATGGAGGTCAATCAGGGCGGAGAGCTTCTCAGTTTCTTCAAACACCAACCTCAGGCACCAGATGGAGGAAGGCGTCGGTGCAGAGGGTGGCGACGGCCAGGGCCGTCAGCAGCGACATCCACCTCTGACGCCTTCTGCCGTTGCCGCCGGCTTTCACCAGAGGGAGCAAAGCCACGCCGCCCAGGGAGAGAAGACAGATGGCAGCCACTGTCACGCTGCCCCACAGGTAGGCTAAACTCGTTTTGTACATACAGAATGAACAATAGTAAGATCAATGGAGGATAAACTACCGTTGAAGGTGGTCGTGTCGGCCATTGACACAGCGGGAAAACTCCAGGGCTCGCTTCAGTGGATGTCGACAAAAGACGTGGAACTCTTTCGTCTGACTGGGCTGCTGAGCGAGCTCTGTAAGATCTGTTAGCTGCTCTGTTAGCTCTGTAAGCCTAAGCCTAAGCCAGCAAGACAACAGGGTATTTTCAAAGTTCGACTACCAGACTGGCTGCTTACGCCTAAAACGAACACAAATGCCAAGCCTGTATCATTCTAGGGCCAACTCTGCACACGCACGCAAAATTTGTATACACGCGCTGCTTGGCTGCACTTTAGGCAAAACTGCACGCGCCACCTGTGGGCACAGGTGTGCCACTCAGCTGCACACTTAGAGGAAAACTTTGATTATTGTGCGGGATTCTGGCAAATCTGATGATGTGTGCTGGATTCTGATGAGCGTGCGGCTTTGTGCTGAGTGTGCTCTCGCGGAAATTTTGTTTACCTGTGCAACTTGGCAGATGATTCTGGCACAGATGTGCAGGTCAGCAGCACACTGGCATACTTCCAGATCTCGAAAGCACTCCAGAATATTCTCACAAAGGTGTACAAAGTTGCACGCGCTATTCTGTTCACGTGTGCGGGTCGGCCAAAGAGCTATATGAATGGGCGCCTCGCCTGTGTTCGCTCTCATCAAAGTGATTGCGACCGACGGCAACCGAACGAGCGGATCAAAACAAGCTGATTAGACGAACAGAGCCGCTTGCAGTGACCTCGGCATGAAAGTATGCCTGCCTGGCCTACTAAGGCGCATCTATGTTCGTGATTGTCGACTGTCAGCGACGATTATGAGCACGCTCTATTCGGACGGCGCCCCCACTTTGGAGAGATGGATGTGCGAAACAGAGCGGACGCAAGCGCTGTCGCGGAGCGCACAGCACACTATTCCAGACTATCCCAAGCGTCTGAAAGTGCGACGCATTTAGTAAGAACCAGATCCATCATGGTAGCACCCGCCCTATAAACAGGGCTCGTGCGAAGAGAACACGAAGAGCATGCCTCAATGGTCAAGAAAATCTGGACAAGAAAATTCCAAAAACCGCCGTGACAACGCAACCTGTCCCGGCTAGGTGAATTCCGTCGGCACCTATGTACGGTATGTAATCTATGTGGATAAAAAATGCCTATGAGGTACACTACGCCACACACAAAACGCTCAGAAAACTAAAAAAACCTTTGTTTGCCGGCAACAAATAAGTACGCTCTTGCCAACCTCAACAGGCTGTGTGATGCAACCCGCCCACACTATTGGTTTTGTGACATTATTGTCTGGCGCCAGAGGCGTTCAACTGAGAGAAGACACGCCCAGTCCCAACAAGCAGCCCAAAGATATAGTACACAACGACGCCCACTCCAACAGACGCACTGGGCAACGCTGGCAGCCAAATCACAACATATTGAAGTGGGTTTGAAGCCAAAATTGGTTCTAATAGAAATTGATGTTAATTGTTGTCTGTTTGTTCTAATAAGAACTCGTCTATGTTTTTAAAAACTGACCAGCGTCAGGGGGGGGGGGGGGTAGTGAAACTCGGACAGCTCAGCCCAACTATGCAGTCTTGTCGTTGTACCACATTATTCCCAATTGCTTTGTTATTGTGTTATTCCTCAGCACATCGTGCGAAATTGTTTTGTTATTGTTATTGTTCCAGTCGGTTTCAGACAAATTGCTCTTGTTATTGTTAACAATTTAGGAACAATTGTGCCTAAATTGTTCCTGGGGAAACTTCGCGACTCCACGTCCTCTGCTAACCTCCTTGTGCTTGTGCAAAAGCAACAACTCGAAGCTATCAAATTTGCAGCAATAGAAGCTGCGTCTCTATCACAATAGTCTGAGCAAACGACGCAGAATTGCGGCTCCAAGCCATCATTTTTGCGGTTCTATGGTGCAGTGTAAGTTTAGACCGCTCCAACCTTGTTTTGTTCCTGAACAATGTTTGATTGTTATTGTTATTGTTTTGTTGCAGGCGAGGAACAATTTGTTATTGTTCCTAAATTGTTAGGTAACAATTTAGTGGTACAAATTGCTAGGTACAGTTTGTACCCAGGTACAACGACATGACTGCAACTATGACCACAACAGAGTTTCTGTCATCACAAAAGTAGAAGCCCGAGCCTTTGTATATCCAGAATCAAGTCAAGGGCTGTAACTTTCGCTGACAACGCCTATTCCCAAGAGTCACGGCGTGATTAGACAGTGGCATTCTCACTCTGCATTTGCAAATGTCGCCGACGTGACGTGTTCCCCAGGTGCAACGGTCACACGACTGCTCACCCGCGTTACGTTAAAAGACAATCAAGGAATTTGACTACCTACCTACCCCACATTCTCCTGTACCATTTATGTACCTAGGTAGAAACTGAGCCGACAGTTCGTACGATATGCTTGTGCTCTGTATGGTGCGTTGATGTGTGTAGCACAGGTACTGTAAAGGTCAGTGACCGCCTGAAGCAGATGTAGCTAATTATTTAATTGTCTACATACTGTACCTACGTACACAAGTAGTTACGCTACGCGTGCATATGTCAACGTCTTAAACTTTACGTCGTTCAAGCGAACTACTGCACAACATTTCAGATCACGGTGCAGGTACAAACAATACAACTGTGGGGCGACAGTCGAGGTCACTGTGAGATAGGTGCGCCGTTTCAGACGTACTCTTTGCTGAAATCACCTTCGTTGCCTATCACCGTCTCCTTCTTGACTCTGAGTCTGGGGGAAGCACCACTGTAGTTGTTGGCAACGCCGTTGCTCAGTCTGTTGTTCTCATTGCTGCTGTTGTTGTTGGTGAGCCGGGATTTCGGTTCCTGCTGCCCTCTGCGACCGGAACTCCGCTCGCTGGATGGCGCCCTCACATGAACTACGGCGGGAGAGGCGGGAACAACGATGTCGTCTGCAATTGAGGTGAAGAGGAGTTGTGAAGAACGCAGATTGCGCGCTCTTGCTCACGGATTTCAATATGCGCCACATTTTCCACACAAGCACTCGGACAGGGCCTCATTTTGGTTAGGCGCAATAAATCTACACAACTGATTAGAGAAGACGAGTGGGGTACATTATATTGCCGAGTTCCAGATCCCAACAACACTAGCGACACTCGACTCACATCTCTTGGCCGAGGCTCCCATGCAGGGCTGCTGCGGCCTGGGCGCCGTGGGAGAGGTGGGAGGGGAGGTGGGCGAAGAACCGTCAGGCAGGAAGCACCGAGAGGCCAGCTCCAAGGAGAATGGGGACTTTGAGGAGGCGGGAGTGGGAAGGTGCGTGGGCGTGCTCTCCTCCTCTTCAGAGATGGAGGAGGCTGGAGATCTGGAGCGCGACAGCCGTCCCCTGCTGTCTCGCCGGTGCTTGTGGTAGGGAGGAGGGGTGGGCCTGCTGCTGCTTCCCGCCCTCCTGACCCCCCTCTGGGCTGGGGAGGGTGAGCCTGGAAGCCACTCGCAGTAGCCGTCGTCGTCGTCCTCGTTCTCGAAGACGGTGGAGGAGCGGCCGCTGTGCACGCACGTCAGGTGCTCTGCAGAAGAAACGGAGCACGTTGACCTCATACTCTCTGCTAAATTCATTTGGTCTAACTTAGTTTCAGTTCATTTTTAGCTCAATTATATTTCACTTTACCTGTCTTATTTAGTTTTGCACTATTTCAGTTCATTCTGCCACAACTTATTTTGCTTAGCTTCATATCATTTATGCTTCACTTGTTTCGCTAACTTACAATTCTTTAGGTTTGTTTTGCAATATTTATTTGCCGCGCTGTGCTGTATGCAAGTTACTTAATTCTGTTTTAGACTAGGTACAATTCATCCTGCAGGACGTGTTTTACTTAATTTCATTATTGGTTCGTATTCAATATTAGCTCCTTTTGTGTTCGATTCACTAATGAAAGACGAATCTCACCCCTCCTCCTCCTCAGCGGCGAGCTGGCCCTGTATCCGATGCCGTCGTAGCGAACGTAGGGATCCACCGAATCGTCAAAGTAGCGCGCTCTCAGCGCGTGCTCAGTTCTCTCAGGGGTGGCCCTTCTCCTCACGGGGACACTGGCGATTCTGTCGGGTCTGTGGCCAGATTTGTGAAAGGGCACGTCTGGGGGCTCGTCGGGCGGCGGTGGAGGAGGGGGCATTATGTCGAAGATCGTCTGCCCTGCCAGTTGCCTCCCTGGACTTCTGGTGTGGAATCTGCGACCGCTGTCCCCTGAGCTGCCTAAAATATTTCAATCGCAACGCGTTCTTCAAGCCTCATTCTGTGGAAAGGCGTTCGCCACAACTCACCGTCCGAATTGGAGTTGAGATAAGAGAGCTCCGTGTTGGGAGGGCTTTCCTCCAGGTGGCCATTGGGCAACGGGCCTCCAAAGCCCGGAGGCGGGTTTCTGGGCGGCGGGTAAGCCGGGGGCAGAACCCGTCGCCTGTTGGGCCTCCAGCCGCCTTCAGTGAAGGTGGCAGTGGCGTAGGGGCAAGGGGAGGCGTCCCCATTCAGCTGGGTATAGTGGATGCCGGGCCGGTTGCCCAGCGTGTGGGCATGGGTACCGCCGTTGATCTGTCCCGGACTGGGACTGGGCACTGTGTCCGGGCACAATTCGCCCGTGGGCTGCACGACGTAGCGGCAGTCGGTCTGGGGGTCGTAGAGGACAGAGCCGGCGGGCAACGTGTTCCTGCCGGAGCCTGACACGTCGTAGGCGACGTAGGGACTTCCCACGCTGAAACACAATTAAAGAATTGTAAGGTTTGAACATTTCGTGATTACAACTCCAAATTATAAATCCCACCTTCCATCCGTGATCTTGATGAATGGGTTAGAGGTAGCGGCGTAATTGGAGCTCCCAATGGATTTGGCCGACATGAAGCGGCGCCTTTGCCAGCAGAGCGCGCCGATAATGCAAGCGGCCATCAGCAAACACAGAAAGATGACCAGGAGAATCCATGGCGCGATAGACTTCACAGTTGCCCAAGTGGCGGTCCATCCCTGGTCTCTGACATCATACAGTTGGTTGTGCCTGTCCAGGGTGGCCTGGTCTGAACAGGGAATGATGACATGTGCACGATATTCATCAGACAACAAGTATCCAGCAATTGAATCGTGTACTTGGTATGTAGTTGGCAGGTTATCAACGACCAATGTACGAGGTATACCTAGTACTACTAGAATAGGTATCCATTGTAGCGATGGGGAATCAATACACATAGGCCTATCAACGATTGCTCGTCTCTTATATATGTGACAAAACTAGGTATCTCAATTATCACCTCGAGCCAACTCACCCAAGGTCACCGACTTGACGAAGTGAAAGGGGCCCACACCAGCTCCATTGAAGGCGGCTACTCTAACAGCGTAGGTGTCGCTCTTATTCAATCCGAACACGGTGACGCTTGCCCCTCTCTCGTTGGTGGTTATGTCCCTGTCGGCGGCCCCGTCCTCAAACAGCCTCAGTTTGACAGTGTAGCCTTTCAGGACGCCGTTCATACTCTCCGGAGGCGGCGGACGCCAGGAGATTCGCAGGGTGGTCAGATTCATCATGCGCACCACCACTCGAGATGGGGGAGACGAAGGAACTGCAACGCGGACAGTACATAGGTTGAATAGCGTTATTCTTATTTACGATAATTGAAGTTGCCTTCAATAGCATGCTCCATTAAAACTCACGAGCTTCTTCAGTGGTCGCTTCGAAGCTGTTGCTCGGCAGGCCCTCAATGCCATTGAAGTACGGAATGACAAAGAAGGTGTAGCGAGTGTACGGCTGCAGATTGGAGACTCTTGCGCTGCTCTTGTCTGGATCACTGACGTTCTTCCAGACGTTCTCTCGGGACACCTGGGGACCGTGCCATTTGATCAAATAGCCACTCAAAAGCGCGTCGCTCGGATGGTCCTTCTTCTGAAGAATGGCTGACAACGGTATTTTGTCCAAGACTCAAGGCGGCTCAACTCGATTACCCTCCAGATCAGTGTCATGGCTGTGCCGCCAATAGTCTTGGCATCCAGCAGTTTAACTGGAGGAATTGAAGCAGAAATTCTTGCAGTGTCGCTCTCTGGGCCGGCGGAGCCTACAGCAGAAGGTAGTGTACTACATGCAGAAATCCAAATGACTGTCTCTTCGAAGTGCAAAGTGAATACCAATTCTGATCGGTCCCGACGCTTCGGATGGCTGACCGTTGCCTTGCTCGTTCCTGGCTCTGACAACGAACACGTAAATCTGGCCTTTCTTCAAGTTTCCCACAAGGAATTCCGGCTTGTTTGGGCCGATCTTGTCGCTGACGAGATTCCACCCCTGAATTGACTTCAATGTGAATGAGACCAAATTGTCAAATTACAGGGTCAAAAGCGGGGGACTTACAGGGCCTGTCGCTGGACTGTATGACTCAAGCCTATAGTTGAGAATCCTGGAACCTCCGTGGTCTTCAGGTGGGCGCCACTTCAGCATCACTCCACTCTCAGTGACAATGGCCACCTCTGGAGCCGTTGGCTTGGAGGGAAAGGCTGTGGGATCTGGCATGGACTTGAAAGCTACTCCAGGGGCTTTCAGCTCTGAGAGAGTGTTGAGGTTTGTTTCTACTTTCAAGCCACTGACCATGGCACCACCATACTACATACATAACTACCGTACCTTCCACTCTAAGCGTGGCGTGCTGTGCAGCTACACCACTGTCGCCGACGACTTCGCAGGTGTACACCCCAGAGTCCTCCTTTCTCAAGCCGGAGATCTCCAGCGATCCTGTGGACAGCTGTCTCAGCCGCCTGGGAGTCTTGTTCGAGTTAAGATTCAGCACTCTGCCATCCTTGCGCCATCTGACGTCCACTTTGGACTTCCCGTCACTCCTCGCTTTGCACGGCATCAGGGCCTGGGAGGTGCCAATGGCCAGGGTTTGGTTCTCGGGTCCAAAGGTGATCACAGGTGGAGGCTTGGGGACTGGAATCAGACGATTTAATAAGTGAGAGAATGCCACAAAGTACTGCCATTTCTGCTCCTCACCGGACATCGATCCATGCTTCTGTCCAGGCTGAGTCAGCGTCGCCAACAAGACGTTGGACCCTGCTGCGTTGAGGCCCGCACACTTGTATGTACCGTAGTCCCCACTTTGGACGTTCTTGATTTGCAGCTGCCCAGTTGTGGACACGGTAGTTCTGTGGTCGTCGCTGACATGGCCGACAAACATGACGCCGGGATCGCCGCGCTTGGCCCAGTACTGCATGGGGCCCGGGTTCCCGAAGTAACGACATGTGAAGGAAGCCACTTCACCTGCAATAGGGTCAGTTTCATTTGAGTGGAAAAGTAACCTCACTTTGCATTCTGACCTTCCTCCACAGAGACGTTCTTTGGTCTGACAAGGACGCTGGGCGGTGCGTGAACCGTGAGCCGTGCGGTGGCCGCAGCTCTCCCCTTGACGGCGTTTTCAGCCACGCACTCGTACTCGCCCTCGTCCGCTGGACTCACCCTGCGATTAACATCGTCTTGTGACGACTTAAACTTCGAGTTACATGCAAGACAGTGCAGTGATGAATCAACCTGTCGATTCTCAAGCCGCCCCCTTCCACGAAGCTCGCTCTCGTGCGTGGCAGCCCCTTTCCACCGGTCCTTCCCCATCGGATGGAGGGAAGGGGGTGGCCGCCGGCCTCGCACCTCAGCTGCGCCGACTCGCCCACGGCAACTACCGTATCCATTGGTCGCTCCACAAAGAAGGGCTCCTCGATTACGGTAAGCCGCGCCTTGGGAGACACGCGGCTGCCCACTGTGTTCTCTGCACGGCACGCGTAGGAGCCTCTGTCCGAGATTTCCACCTGAGAAAAAAATATGATGCAGTTCCAGCAAGCTAACACACTAAAAATTCTTGCTGTCTCTCACGTCTGATATGATGAGATGGCCGGCTGAGTGCAAGTGAAGCCTGTTGTCGCCATCGACGTCTAAGGGCTGGTCGTTCTTGGTCCATGTCACACGAGGTTTTGGCACTCCGTCGGGCGGCTCGCATTGAAGCGTCGCCTGGAGACAATGCGAAGAGTGTGCTGAGAAACAAGGGGATGCGTATAAACAGAAACGAGCGGACCTTTCCCCCTTTGTCTGCCTGCACGGGATGAGGCCTACGGTGGAACTTCTCCTCCAGATAGGCCACTGTCAGAGTGGCTTGTCGGCTGACCGTCTCTCCGGCCCGATTCTTGGCCTTGCAGTGATAGACGCCGCCGTCGATGTCTCAAATAGGGGCAACCGATAAACAAATAAAAGAAACTCAAGTAAATAAGAGTCTGGGCGCCACCTCGGCAAACAATATTCGGTTCTCACACAACACGTTCTGGAACTCACCCTTATCCACGTCGAGAAAGAAGAGTGTCTCGCCGCTCGCATCTGGGAAGAGATGCTCGTCGACGCGTTCAAGTGGCCGTCCGTCCTTGTACCACGTGATGGCTGGAGTCGGACTGCCGGATGCCGTGCATCTCATTTGGGAAGGCTCGCCCGAAGGCACCGTCGTGTCGTCTGGGTGGGCGCTGATGGAGGGAGGCGTGTCTGAACGACGTTGATCACGTCTTCAGTGACAGTGGCACAAGTGACGTTCAAGTGACAGTGAGATTAGGCGTTCTGAGTGAGTTGCAGTGAATGGCGTTCAGTGACAGTTGTGTTTGACCGTGCCAATTGTCCTGTTACTCAATGGTGTGATAGAGAAAGTTCACCCGAGTTTCGCCTTTTGAAGAGCGATGCTTTGTTTAGAGAGCATCTCTCTGAGACGATTCTTGATTTAGAAATGTATTTCATAGCGCTGCAACCCTCCTTGACCGCACGTCTGTATTTATAGCTTTACCCGATACAAATGTACATTGAAATACATAATCCAATCTTCAAATAACCGCCCGTAATGACATATTGAGACTAGACGGTGAATGAGGTGTAGGGCGATTACACATTTAGCTACACCTATTATTTCTGCGTGTGCCTGGGCGCACCGAAACATGGGTGGTGAGACGTATAAGTACAAATGTGGCTATCGGTTTCCCAGGAAACAACATAGGACCCCCCGTCTTCACAATGGGTCAAAGTCGCTGGACAATGAAATTACTCGGCCGGACCGCTAATGGAAATGCTATCTCAGCGCCTTCTGTCTGTCTACCCAGAGCACTCGAACCAGGTGTAGCTTTGGGTTCGCGTGGCCTAAAACTCCTCAGAAATGAACCGTTCGTCGGCCTTCAGCTACAAATCAGCCGAAAGTCTGCCGCCGTACCTCTATTTGGCGGAAGCGGTGCTTCTCTACCTGTTTTCAGCGGTGGCCGTTCACGCGACCGCTGCCCTATTCAACGCAACTATTTTGTTCCTCTCCGTTGCGAATTTCAAGAAATTCGACGACTACAAATACTTCGTCGCCAATCTAGCCGCCGTGGATCTCTTGGTGTCGGTTTCAGCGGTACTAACTCCCATATCGATTCTTGTCCGACACCAGATCACGAATTATACCGCCGGCTATCTAGTGGTGGCTTCAGTTCTGTATGTTTCTCTGCCTCTCGTGCCAGTGACTGTCCACAGACTGGTTGCGATATCCTTTATCAAAAGCCACGAATTCACGTTTTCCGCTTCCGCGATAATTGCGTCTCTTCTACTGGTCGACGTCGTGCCTCTAATTGTCGCTTTGCCACTGGGCACTGTATTTGGAACTTATGACCTTCGATTGGCGCAAAACGGGCAGCTGACTCCAATAATTCCCAACGAGGAGAAGAACCTCGGACGATCCATCTACTCAATGTCGACTGTGGTGGCGCCTTTGATGATCGAATTGGGCGTGATCGCCATGACAGCCAAAATAATTCACACCTTAAGGTGGATGAAAGTGTTATGTGTGGCAGTATGGACGCTTAACCGAGTGGTATGTATGCGTTGCAGGAAGCAGTCAAAAGCGACGCCCGGCGCCGACCACAAGACGCGCAGGAGGCAGAAGCTGGCCACGATGGTCACCACTGCCACCTGCCTGCAGGCAGCCGCTCCACTGGTCTGCCAGCTGCCATTCCTCGCTGCCCTCTTCGTGTACCTTGCCTTGGGAGCGACACCAGCGCCATGGCAGGGCCTGCTCCTAACCTTCATCTTCACCACCAATCCGCTGTGGGATCCAATATTCACTGTGGTATTTGTCAAGCCCTACGCCCGGGAGTTGAAGAAGCTGCTGGAGAAGCTGATAAATAAGGGCACTACCACTGACGAAGTCGTGGCCATAGGCACGGTGAAGCTGCCCACTCCGCTGCCTGCCAAACGCCCCCTGCCCCCAATCCCGACGAGAAACAACTTCGTCAACCCGAGCAGCGTTTAGGACTTGTAGAACTGGGTTTGTACTTCTCAAACGCGCTTGAGCATTTGGATGCGTTATTTGTGACATCGACCGTTGACCACTTGTCTATAGTGTTGTTGGCGCTAACCCGGCGGGCGCACTTTATATTTTGTAACGTTTGAATTGCCTTGCGACTTGCCGTACTCGCCCTACTTGCCCTTGACGCGAAAGAGAGCGAATCCAATAGACCTAGAATGGCCGGGACGACGCCAATTTGAATTTTGCGTGCCTATCTATGGAGCTTCTCTATTCCATTCTATTGTTCATTCAAGTCGCCCCATCTGACTCTACCCATTTCACATTCACATTTGCACTGCTCCCAAAGCGAAAACCATCTTCGCGCCATCTGTGGTGGTGTCGAGAGAGAACGCCTCAAAGAAGCTTTTCTTTAAGCCCGTCGGACAGTCGTTATTGTGGTGCCGCGTCGCGGCGCAAAAACTCCCCCAAAGCTGCCCTAATCTCCATACGCCCACATACATGTCGTGCATACATATGTACGTGCAGCACGCCAGGTAAGGCACGCGAACGCACTACCCACCGGAAATGTACTACGTCCCTTCCTCTCGCCCATTAGAAGCTCGACGGCTAACAAATAGCGGTGGCAATTAGGCACGGCAAATTGCCGTAATTACATGGCTGGACTGTGTTGTTTGTCTACCTGGATACATTAGGAAGCTCGGTCGTTTGAAAATCGAGTCGTGGTTCGATACGTTTGCACTCTCGTGAAATTCCTGTGTACCCGCTTCCTGTGACATGAGGTTAAACATGCGAAGACAGGACGCGCCACGTCCAGTTGAACTCAGTTTAGCGGGACTGCGAAGGGTTAAACGGAGGCCGTGAAACGCCCCATTTGCCACCTGGCCCTTGGCCGTAATACGGCGGTAAATAAAATTCACCCTCGCTCCCGTTCTCGGGCCGCCGCCGCTCAAGACAATAATAATAACGGCGCACGCTCTCCAAGAGAGGATAATTGCGTCGTCGTCGCCGCGCCAGGCCGCTCCCCTTCCTTCGAAACAGCTGTGGAACACGACGGAAGAACCTGGCGCTCGGTGGATGCGTTCGCTTCCCCTCCCTTCACCAATGTGGCTGTGTTGGTCGGACGGACGTGCTTCTGCTTCTTAGTCATACCTCGCAACGAGAGGCGAGAGAGCTATGGGCAACTGCCGATGTCGTAACAGAACCCAGTGGCAGTGGCGCGAAACTGCTCAAAGAGCGGCCGCTACGCTCGCGTATTCATAGGTAGTCTCGGCAGGCCCAATTTGTCCGAGGCCGAGGCGACGACAAGCCTAACCCTTTGTGGAACACCGCCGGTCAGTGAAACGGCATCAAATTTAAGATCTAGAGTCGAATTGCAGCGCAGCCAACCCAACAGTGACATGTAATGCTTCGTTCTGGAGTCTGACACACGTATAGTGATGGTGCTCATCGCCCGTTGCTTGCTATTCTGCAGTTTCCCCAGTGCGTTAATTCGAACTCCCGTTTGTCTAGGTGACCACTCCCAAGGGATTATTGCAGCTGCCCCCTCGCCGCAATTTGATACGCAACTCACACGCACGCGTAGACTGCGAAATGACCACAGGCGGACAAGTGGCTACAGCGCGTAAACAGGCGGCCATTGACTCGGAATGGCAATAGGTCATATATGACTGGCATTCAGACGATGACAAAAGGTGACGAATTGAGTTGTGTGAGGAGGCATTCACACGAGGGAAGTGAGTCAGCAAACTATTGACAAAGCGATGACACCGCCCCGCCCAGAAGCCATAAACTCTGGCGTACCCGGGTTAATCCCCACTGCGAATTACGTAATTACCCCGATTTCAAAACCTGAAAACCCATCGTCCCCCAGTGGTCACCCTTCAGCGGTTTGTCCCCCCCCCCCCTCCCCCCCCCAAGGCTACAAGGCCAAAACAAGCCCTTTCAATCAGTGGCGCTTTCCCTTCGGCGGAGTTGACAGGAAGCGAGCGCCGCGTGAGCTCTCACTCAAACGGGCAGGAAAGGGGGGAGCGAACGCTAGACCAGAGTGAGCAATCGGCGAGGCGTGAACGACGCAATCTGTTGAGAGACGAAGGCCGAACACTTAGTCACCAGTGGAGCGAACGGAGACGCAAACGTACGCATGCGCAGGCGCACAAGCGCTGCGAAAATCCAATCAGCTGTCAAGAGCACTGATTGCAGAGAGTGTGCACGGTTGGCGCCAATGGGAAGGCCGTCGAGTCTGGGCAGGAAGCGCGCTGAGTAAACAAGAATTGGAACTGACGAAGACGTAGTGAAATTCCTGGATTTGTACGTAGCTTGCTGCGTCGATTTATTTTATTCGCTTAGCTACAATCCACACACACATGAACGTATCAAATTCCAGCGCACTCACCGCTTGCAGCTGTCGAGGTGGTTTCAGCTGCCCATGTTGATCCATGAGAGCACAGCAGTAAAAGCAGCAGAGATATTTGAGCAGTTGATCTTCCACTAATGGACATGGTCCACTGAGGTGCCGACTAGAAGAACCAATGATGAGCAGAAGTATTGGTCATTATCCGTCAGAAATATGACGCATCCCAGTCTCTGAAGCCGCCTCTCCTTCTCCTCGTTCCAACTCGCGGCACTAGGCACTACAAGACAAATTAAAGTGGCGATAAGAGGAATAATGAATGTACACGCACGAATTTCGACAATGTCACAGCACAGTACTTCACCGGAGTCTCTGGATTGTACATTCTATACATACATAGGTCATTTCTACCGCGCAGGTGTTATACCCCCTTAGATCTTGCTGGGTTAACGGTCCATTTACAGCTAACTCGCTAACTTGGTTTTGCGGTTGAAAACCTGCTGATCAGCGCACCGCCAACCCAAGTCAGCCAAGTTAGCAGACGTCTACAGACGTCGCCAGATCTAAAGGGATACGCAATTCGCACTTCCGTGCAACTATTCCAGTCCGGCCGGCTTCAAAAGAAGCTGCTAATCAGCCAGCTAGCACCGGGGAGCACGCAACCACACACTCGCGGGTGGGCCCAAAGGGGGCGCCGATTCACGCGAGGATATTTTCACCTTCCAGACTCTTCTACCTGCCGCCATGCAACCACTACCACCCTAATGTCAAGGGCTAGGGCGACTCACGGAAGGCGCGCCATTTATCACGCTTCTCTTCTCGCGTTGACGCCGCCCGAGAGCCCTTTCTATGGTGATGGCCGGCCAAGCCGACAGAGAAGAACGGGCGCGGCGCGAAAAATAATGCGCCGTCGTCGCCTCTGGCGCGTCGGCCGCCGCCGCTCCAAAGAAGCGCTAAGGCTATTATTATGGGCAGACGTGTAGCCACTAGCTGCAGCAAAAGCCTTCCGCTCCCTCCTCTCTCCTACGCCCCCCCCCCACAGTCCTTTCACATTGGGGGGGGGGGGGGTGGGAGGCAGGACTCAAAGGAACGTATGTGGAACGCTCTTGTCCTCCTTTCAATAAGACGCGAGCGTGGAAATGATATAAAGGAGCGGCGGCGTTTTCGGGTCCACAAGCCCCGAAAGGCGTGATAGGGGGCGCGAGAAAATCAGTTTTGCCCCACTGGCTAAGAAAGAGAACAGATGGGCGCCCGACCAAAAGGAAGGAAGATATTCCCCGCTGATGCGACATTGATTGGGGAATGGATGTGTCGGTCGGTGACATACATGACAGCAACAAGCCTAGGAGACTCGGCAAATGATGACCCGCTGGGCTCCATCCAGCGACTAGACTGCTAATTCGCTCATAATTGGGAATTGGGTGGAGACAAGTAAATGTAGGCCAAATTTTCAGATGCTAATATGTAGGGGTATGTA
Organism: Linhomoeus sp. GSCO2_2; assembly: GCA_030248115.1. Lineage (NCBI taxonomy): Eukaryota > Metazoa > Nematoda > Chromadorea > Monhysterida > Linhomoeidae > Linhomoeus > Linhomoeus sp. GSCO2_2. The sequence goes on along the minus strand of JASAMZ010004179.1, from coordinate 23,751 downwards.
TTGCACTTGGGCAAGACAATATATTTGTACGGTGTACACAAGATGACTAGCTGCAAGGACTAGCACTTCTGGATTGATGTACATACTGTACCCTCATCGTTGCGTGGAACCTTAATGACAAACAAGCGTGGAATCAAATCCACCCAATCAATCATCAGTTCTAGTGCAAAATCAGCAGCAGTAATATCATGACAAAAGTATTAGGTACCTACCATGTAAACAAAAGTGCAACTTCTAGACTACCACGTACTGCAAAACCAACTCATCACAATACCTAACTATACTATCAATCCATGTAGTACAGCATATCCTACAGCTCAGTCAACTACAGGCACAATGCCATTTCAGTTCACATAACTTGGAGGTAGCGTCAGCGTTACTTCAAAGAAACCCATTTCCTCGAATTGAAGTGGACGGGCGCAATCTCCTTCTGCCCAACTGTGCAACTGAGGCCGACGCACACCTTCCTACAACTGCAGCAGAGTACCACTGTGGGCAGTCCCAGTAATTGGATTGCGCCCCTCCCCTTCCACTACTCATCATCGAGGCGCAGAGACTTTCAGAGGGAAACCCCCAGCGGTCGATGACTAGCGTCGGACTCCGCCTGCCGTGTGGTTTCTTTGGGCGCCACCAGACGGCAAGACTCCTCTCTACTCTTGCTAAGATGGAGAGAGCGTTAGCTAGAGAGCGGAGGGGGCAGAAAATGAAACTTCTCTGGCCTAAAGGATGACAGGCGGACAAGTGGCCAGTGAGTTAGCCTAACCCCCATTGGGAAAGGCTCTCACGACTGATTTGCATACTCCTGGGAAGCAGGCGGCATACACACTGGCATCTACTTAACCAGAGGTCAACAAATCTTCCGGTAAGCCCATTGGCGAATTTGCAACAGATTTCCGCAAGCCTCCACACGATTTGCAGTCTTGGTTAAGGCTGGCAGAAGGCAAAGGGTCGGCCCGCTCGTCTCCCTGCGAAGTTTTACACTCGTGTAATAGCGGCATCTGGCGCGGCCTGCGGAGGGTATCGAATGGCTCACTCTCTCAGCTGGAGAGCGACGACGACGACGACAAAGGGGAGAACGTTTTGCCAGGGGCAGAGCGCGCTGAATGGAAGTGGGATCGTCACCGATCCCCGTCGTCGCCACCCGTGGCGAATCGGCGACAGCCCAAAGTTCAACTGGAGTGTCTCACTCACTGGCAACCGTCTGCCGCTGTCCAGTCGCTCGCTACGCTACAACTTCTCTTCTACTCATCCACTCGAGGAGGGGGACAAATACACTCAGTGAGACAGAGGCACGCGGGGAGGGGAGGGGGGGGGGGGGGGTTGAGCGGCCGCCAGAGCCTCCCTCTTAAAGGAAGACGTCTCCATCTGCCGCCGCCGTCGCCGCCAGTGTCTGGCGACAGTGACAAATTTTCCCGCCGCGCGCCGCGCACACGCGCGCCTCCTGCAAGCGTGAATGGGAGCGACCGCTGGGCGCAGGCGACGACAAAAGGGGAGGAGGAGGAATGCCAATCTTCTTCATCCTTGCCTTCCTGGGTCGTCGAGCCTCTCCTTCAATTTCCTCTGTCTCTACGCGCGGCGGGGTACCACCGGCCGTTACAACAATTGGCGCCGCCGTCGCTGTCGTGAAGTAGAATCGCCGACGACAATTCGCCAACTGTAACGGCACGACGACGACGGCGGCAAACGCGCAAATTGCGCCGCCGCTCACGGGCCGAGGGGAACTTCAAAGGCCGCTCGTTTTCAGCAGTGGCTGCGGGCCCTTCGCTGGCGCACGTACACATAAGAGCAGCTTTTTCAGCCGAAAGACAAACAGCGATCGCCGTCTGAACACTTGTCCCAGTCGAGTCGTGGTGCCACTCGACGCCGCAGCGGCCCGCGCCCTCTCACACCGACAGATACAAGACTGCTGAAGAGATACGCCGCTCGAAATCCGCTTAGCACGAGCTCTCGCGAAAACCGCTGAACTTGAGAAAGACAAGGCTGCATACGTACCTTGGCGGGGAATTTTGTTGCGAAAGTTTGTTGGCCAGTACAGCAGCTGCAAATTTCTGCTCAAATTGGAGACTCAATGCCGTCCAAGCAAATGATGCACCTAAATGCTCTTAGGTTGACATAACAGACGCCAAGTAACACGCAATCGTTAGTATTGTTCTGAGTACATATATAATCCAGAAGAAAATAGAGATTATGATTATCAATCCAGAATCCCCAGTATTCAAACTTAACGATGTCAGACGCCAGTCCACAACCACGCTCAGAATCCGAAGTAGGATGACCAAGCGCCTTGAAACCGCCAGCCGCCGAATCGCGCCAGCGCAAACGACGCCCAGATAGGCGGCGCATCGCTCAAAGTGTAACGACGGCTCGCGCAACGGGTCAGCAAGCCGATGTGTCGACCGATCGGCGGTTTTTATTTGGCGCTCGTAACTCACGCCTCGTCGACCATTCGCGAGCCGTTGATTGCGCCGCTTGTTTTCGGCCCCAATGGGAATGGGACAGGAGAGAGAAAGAGAACCAACGTTAACACTAGCGGCAGCGATTTTCGGGCCCTAACGCATGAACGGACGAACGCGCCGCCGCGCATCACACTGGCCTTCTCTTCTCTACTCTAGCCAGTATGTACCTATGTGCAAAGGGGAGGATTAGCCCGGCGGTATCCATCCATCTATCCGCGCAGTAGAGTAGATAGTAGGCAGGCGGGCGGACAGGTATCTATGAGGGGCCGAGTGACCCGCCGATCCCACAGGCCCCATAAACACAGACAGAAAGGGACCGAAGGGAGAGGATGGATGGGCGCCCGCCGTCAGTACTATCGATTTTACACCCAGTGAACGTTGCGTAGAGCCAGAGCGATTCGCTTTCATATCGTAAACTTTTGGTGACGGCGAGGCGGCTGATTGACAAAGGTGCCAACGTAAACTCCAGCTTGGTAGCTGTGTTGCCACACATATCATGACTGGTATAACAGAGCATGATTCAGCGACGACTGCACCTGAATGCGCGTTTCTAGCGACTTGAATACCGTAAACCACTTGGCTAGCATCACATCTGTCTGAAGTACATCTACGATCAACACAGATAAATGCCCATTTGTCAAGCAAGGATGCAATGGGTGCAAGAGCTGTCGGACTTAACCAGCATTCAGTATCTGTACATACAGCAGTCGACGACCTACCACACTATCAAGTTGGTAACGACAACGGCACGCCGCTTTCTGCAGTACAAAATGCAAGACGTACCCGAGACCTACTGGCCTCTCGATTCCTTTCTTCTCCCTCCTCGTGACGGCAACCGTTCTCCACATGGCTGGCTTTGGGCAGCTTGATGACCACCCGATGGTGCCGCGCAGTCCTCGAGTTGCTCACACACACAATCGTCCAACTGTCAACCAGTCTCTCACAAAAAAAATGCCGACGACTGGAGTGCGTTTGCGCCTCTCAATCTACCGTATGACACCGAGCTCGATAATCGAGTGACTTCTTCGCTTCTCGTCGATGCGCAGGTGCCCAGGCCCTGAAACCTCAGCCATGCGACATTCTGATGACCCATGCAAGGCGCGCATATCCGACAGTTTCGTGCACATTCCAGGGGCACATGAACTACTTGCGAGTCAGCGCAGCAACGCGAAAACACGCGCGCAGAACCAAGGATCACAAAGGGATGAAACTGAAATTTGCAACTGAAAGACTAAATGATGATGAAACCAAAGTCACACACATAGGTGGGTGCACGCATGATGCACAAGCCGAATTGCGTCTGTTGGCCAAGCAGCTCCTTCTTCTTCAGCCAGAACACAATTCAAGCGCTCGAACAGTGTCACCATCGCCGCGACAGGCGCCACCACAGTCGCCCTCAACTCAACACCACTTCTCCACAGAGCCATGCGAAGTGATGCTCCACCACACTCATTCCACTCACTCTTCACGAGGGGCGCCACCACGTCACCGAAGCAAGCTCTATTCTGCACAACTGCGTCACTGGAAGATCTGTGGATCAGAAATCATCCGCCCTTCGGTTCTTCAGAAGAAGACTCCAAAGGCAGTCGTATGGAAGAGTTCCACATGTTTCGACCATCGGTCAATTTCCCCTGTATTGCGGCTGTTGCTGCTGCTGATGGTACATCTGTTGTTGTTGGTGGTACATGTGCTGCTGCTGCTGTGGATCCATCATCTGAGGCGGCGGCGGCGCCTGTTGTTGCTGCTGGACGAACTGCTGCTGCTGTTGCTGCATGCGCATCTGGTGGTGGTGGTAGGCCGGTGGGGGAGCCTGCCCAGGCCCACTGAGCATCTGCTGCACCAGTTGAGAGCCCTGCGGTCCAGGCTGCTGCTGTTGCTGCGCGACGAACTGTTGCTGTTGCTGCATGCGCTGTTGCTGCTGCAACATCATCTGTTGCTGCTGTTGTTGATTGGCCGCCTGCTGTTGCTGTTGGAAGTGCTGCTGCTGCTGCTGGTGTTGGGCCATCATCTGCGCCTGCTGCTGAGGACCCATTGGAAGACCTGGATGGGTAGCACAGGATGCAGCATGAGTCGAACGTGGAAGGAAACTCAAAACATCAAAGATGGAACACTTGGTCTCAACTTTGTATACCAACTGAGCCAGCGACCCACCCCCTTGGTGGCCTGGTCCCATGGTCTGTTGGGCCCCAGGATGGTTCTGCATCTGTGGTGGCGCCACTTGCTGCTGCTGTTGTTGCTCCATGGCCGCCTGCTGGCGCTGTTGCTGCTGGGCCAGCTGCTGCAGATCGCCGGCCGACTGCACGGAGTTGAAGTCCTGCGCCTGCTTGCCCCCTACCGGGAAACCCCCTGCTGAGCCGCTGGGACCGCGCATCTTCTTCGCCGCGGGGGGTCCGCCGCCCCCACCTCCTCCTCCCAGCTGCTGAGCAGAGTCCACACCCCCGGTGGCGCTCGAAGAGGCCCCAGCCATGCCCTGAGGCGACAATGGGATTCGATTCGACACGCTGCATTTCGAGAATCGGTACGTCTACATAGTTCATAAACACGCAGCTCTTTATAAAGGGATACCTGCGTCGCGGCGGTGGTAGCGGCGTTGGCGATCTGCTTGGAAGTCCCAGCCTCTGACTTGTCGTCTTCGTCGCCGCTCAGAAACTCCCTCTTTGGATAGGGTATGGGGCAGCGGTTGAAGACGTCGTCCGTCGGCTTCGGGTCCTCCTGAAGAAACGCATGCAGAAAACTCCCTTCGAATCTATAGTCCATTCAAGAAAGGCGTGCACTGGGGGTTTTTCGAGTCTGCAGACTTTATGCTTTGGGAAGGAAACCCCAATGATTTATACATCGATGGATACCCCTGTCGGAGTGTGTTGGCGCGGTGCGTGTTTAGCCATAATCACGCAGCACGCACTGGGTTGAGGCGCACATGAAAAATTCGAGGTTGTGCACAGGGCAGGCGATTTTGATAATTTTTACACCAGGTGTTCCACAAGGTGTCCTCATGTCATATTCCAAATTTCAGTGAAATCGGTTGGCTGCAACGTTAGTGATGGCCTGCCGCGTGCACCCTACTTTGGCCCAAAATGGCCAAAATCGCCGAAATCGGCCAAAAAGGGTACACTTTTTTAATAACTCAAGAAAGAAATGGTGAAATTTCTTTAAACTTTCTATGTGTGAATTAGGATCAATTGTCTACACAATGGAACAAACCCCATCTAATTCGGTTGCGACACTCTCAAATACGACTCAATCAAATAGACCCTACTTTTGGCCAAAACGACGCTTTTCAGCTGGATTGCAGATCGAGGCCGTCCAGCAAGTCGAAAAGCGTCGCTTCGGTCAAAAGTAGGGTCTCTTTGATTGAGTCGTATTCGAGAGTGTCGCAACCGAATTAGATGGGGTTTGTTCCGTTGTGTAAACAATTGATCATAGTTTACACATAGAAAGTTTAAAAAAATTTCACCATTGCTCTCTTGAGTTATTAAAAAAGTGTACCCTTTTTGGCCGATTTCGGCGATTTTGGCCATTTTGGGCCAAAGTAGGGTGCACGCGGCAGGCCATAACTAACGTTGCAGCCAACCGATTTCACTGAAATTTGGAATATGACATGAGGACACCTTGTGGAACACCTGGTGTAAAAATTATCAAAATCGCCTGCCCTGTGCACAACCTCGAATTTTTCATGTGCGCCTCAACCCAGTGCGTGCTGCGTGATTATGGCTAAACACGCACCGCGCCAACACACTCCGACAGGGGTATCCATCGATGTATAAATCATTGGGGTTTCCCAAAGCATAAAGTCTGCAGACTCGAAAAACCCCCAGTGCACGCCTTTCTTGAATGGACTATAATTGGGAAGAGCAAAGCAAATGCAGCCGACATTACTACTTGACATTACACATACTTTGAACAGCTGGTCGTTCAGAGCCTCCTCTGCGGATATGCGCTTGTTGGGGTCCATCGTCAGGAGTTTCTGCAGCAGCAGAAAGGGCCTCCCGTCGGTGGGTATTTTGTGCTTCTGCATGTAAGCTTGCAGATTCCGTTGCTGGTAGCTGCAAGTGGGTTCATAATGAGAGAAGAGTGCTGCAAAAATCGCCAGTACCCGCGTGAAATGACTACTTGTACCACAATACTTCTGTAGACGACAAACTCTCGCATCTCTTATTATGGGTGTAGAGGGTAGTTCCGACATGACTCCCTCCCATAGTATTGGAAATCCAATGCGAAATCCGTAGTATGCAATCCAATCCAATGTGACATGAAATTTGCACAGTATGAAGAGAGCACTCGTACGTACGCTCTGCCCGATTTTGGGACTAATCGGTGCTTTGACGCCTGAGAATCGTGGCCACAAAGTTTTAAAGTGCTCCCACTTTCTCCACTGCCCACCCACTTGTGCTTCTTGAAGTCCTTGTCCAGCTTGCCGCTCTCGGGCATCTTCTTGACGTCTGCCCACTCCTTCTCTGTGGGAAAGCCCATCACCTGGAAGATCCTGTCCAGTTGTTCCTGGTGGTAGGGATTGGAGGTCTTGATGTCCTCTTGGCGACAGTGGAAGATGGGCTCCGAGGTCAGCAGCTCCGCGTAGATGCAGCCTATGGCCCAGATGTCGATCGCCTGTGACAGTGGATTGAGTAGGGGAGGGAGGAGGAAGGGTTTGATTGAGGGAGGGAGGGACGGTCTATTCAAGGGTGAAATGCGAGTGAGCGGATGCTAACCAGTCTCTAATTCTCACCTTGGTGTAGTGTCTGGCGCCCAGCAGCAACTCGGGAGCTCTGTACCAGAAAGTGACCACCACAGGGTCCAAGTCAGCCAGCGGCTTCAGAGGGTTGTAAAACAGTCTCGCGAAACCCAGATCTCCAATTTTTACGCTGGAATACAAACGCACCAGTTAGCCACTGCAAGTCAAACTATCAATTTTCCGCCTACAGTAACCGACGGCTGCGCCGCCGGCCCTTCCGGCGGAAGCACAGTTTTACCTACGTTACGTTCCAAAATTCATGGACCAGTATCCAAGAGACCCAAATACCCCTCAACACAGTGAAGCAATGCCAAGGGTTTGCCAAGGGTTTATTGCGCTCAACATCACAAATCGGAGAGTACAGGTGCAGTGCAGACACGCGGCGACGACAGCACCACGACAATAGAACGCGAACGACAAACGCATAAAAACGGTAAATACGGACAGAGCGAAGTCACACAAAACTTCACCAAAATCCGCCGTTGGCCACAGCAGGCAGCTGGCAACCGATGAAGCTCCAGGCGGGAAGCTGAAAGCTGAAAAAGCACGAGAGAATCGCCTAAAACCCGCCAGTTTACAACTACGCCGAATAGTCAACCAAAGGCGCAAAATTCTACGGTACATATGGACAAAAATCTCCGAAAAAGCGCCAACGACAGCGCCGAGAAACACTTCGGCCTCGAAACATACCGTATCCACGCCAACGCGGAAGGAAAGAGGCAAAACGGCAACAACAAGACGTCACACGTTAACCAAACACGCACTCCGATAGTGCGCACTCTCCAAAGCGACAGTCAGATCCAAAGACGACCGTCCGAACCAAAAGCAACAAGAACGTCGAAAAAACCGGAGGCACAAAAGAATGACAAGCCAAAAGTGCTGCAAACGGAGAACTTGAACACCAAAATTGAGGTTCGAATGGCACCTGACAAACTGTAAAACCCAAAGCTTCGGAGCTTCGAAGAACAAAGAAGCGGAATTAGAACATCGAATAGTCTAGCTTTGCCCCCACGCGACCAACCACAAAACACTGAATCAATCCCTCGCACGCCATCAAATCCTTATCATGAGGAACCGAAACGCCGGCCATGTGCGCGCTGAGCGCCAATGCCTTAACCAAATCTGGCAGGGTTGGATACCGTATCCCACAAGTACCGTATCCCTTGTGAAAAGCGGCTCGACGACTTGGAGACCGCCACTAACTCCAAAGCTGCTCCAATCCAAGACCCTGCAAACCCAGGCAATGTAAACAAGAGAGGGGTGGGCCAGGGTGGGGAAATCTCCGATTTTACGTGAGCAAACCCTAGAATGACGAGATTCTTCCGAACGAACCGCCCAAGAGAACACTCCATTCCCAAACGCTGACAGCGTACTGTAGACACGAATTTTGAACTACACTCCGGCAAAACTCAACTTCCGCCTACAGTAACCGACGGCTGCGCCGCCGGCCCTTCCGGCGGAAGCACAGTTTTACCTACGTTACGTTCCAAAATTCATGGACCAGTATCCAAGAGACCCAAATACCCCTCAACACAGTGAAGCAATGCCAAGGGTTTATTAGAATAAGCAAAGGCCGGAGGGCAACGTTGCCTCGCCTGCCTCCAAATACTGGAACAATAACGGGACGGGACAGCGACGAACGCTTTCCAAGGAAAAAAGGAATCCCCCATTGTCAACTGCTAAGATCAAAGAGAGAGCGACGCACGCCAACAACCTCAGAATCCACCACGCTGCTCTCTGCCTCAGCGTCCCAGAAACTCTGCGAGCCACCAAAAACTGTCTCTAACACACAAATTGACCCAGGGCCCAGAGGAACATCGGCTCAGCCCACACCTGCAAGTGAGATCAAAGACTATCTCTCATAGCACGGCCACTACGCTAGTGCTATCATGACAGACATACTGTAGACAACACAAAACACGAGATCCCCTATAAAGCAGCGGCACCCAAACGTCCTGCGCCCGAACGGCGGCGTCCAATAAGACTGCGCCCAATCGACAGCGCCCACCCGGTGGGGCCCAATCAACAGCGCATGACAGAAACGCCAAAACGACGGCGCCCAATCGGCGGCGCCCAAACTGCAGCGCCCAAGTGGCGCCAAACGGCGGCGCCCAAAACGGCTGCGCCCGAACAGCGGCGCCCAATCGGCTGCGCCCAATCGGCTGCGCCCAATCGGCTGTGCCCATACGCCCAAACGGCGGCGCCCAAACGGCTGCGCCCGAACGGCGGCGCCCAAACGGCTGCGCCCAATCGGCTCCACCCATACGAAGGCGCCCAAACGACGGCGCACAAACGGCTGCGCCAAAAACGACGGCGCCCAAACAGGGGCGCCCAAACGGCGGCGCCCTTTCAACAGCGCCTGACAGACAGCGTCCAATCGGCAGCGGCGCCCAATGGAGGGCGTCCGAACGGCGGCGCCCAATCGGCTGCGCCCAAACGGCGGCGCCCAAACGGCTGCGCCCATACGAAGGCGCCCAAACGACGGCGCCCATTCAACAGCGCCTGACAGACATCGTCCAAACGGCAGCGCCCAATTGAGGGCGTCCAAACGGCGGCGTCCAAACGGCAGCGCCCAATCGCTGGCGTCCAAACGGCGGCGCACGGCTGCACCCACACCGCGCCCAAAAATACAATCCGATAGACTGCTCGCTTTCCCATAAACTTGCAATCAGAAGCCCTGAGGGAAAACATAACGTCGCAAACATAATGTCGCACCACCCTTCAAGGGTACTTCACTGAGCCCGTTCCCAACAGGAATAATCTAAGACGAAAAGACCTTGGAGCGATCAAAATCGACCAAAATTGAACTGCGCCGGCTGCTGAACCAAGAAGACATCACTATCAAACTGCGCCGAAAACGGGCCTAATGTACATCTCACAAGCGACTAGAGGCCTTCTAACAAGAAGCTCCTTCGTCATCTGACAACCAAGAGAGACACTCTCTGCAGTCAAACAGTGGCGCACCTCTTACGATCCAGACGCCGTGTCTCAGCAATACCCAATTACCAACACAAAAGCATGGGCACCAGCTTACCAGCGGCTTGCAACCGCTCTCGATCCAACCTCTGACAGAGTCTCGACCAAAGCCTCTACAAACCAACATCTTGTCCGACCACACGGTACAGAAGCCTCGACTACAGCAACACAAAATCGTCCAGAATCACACGCATGGACGACAGATTACAAGCAGCTTACAGCCGCACACTGGCCAACGGCCTCATAATAGCCCTGACTGGGCAGCCCCGACTGGGCCTCCACCGTGGACGCGACGCGCCTGGTGGGCATCAAAAACACAAAATTGTCCAATCCACAATGAATACCCAACCAATCTAAACACGACACCAGAGACAACACACACTTCTCCGGTGCAAAAGAACCAAGTCTAACGAAATCTCCTCCAAGACGGCCGCCGCCTCCTCCTTCAGGTCGACGACTTTGAACTTGAAGCGTCGTCTGGAAGCAGAGACACTCTCCTGTCTTCTCGAGCGACGCACCAATGGGCGACAAAATGCAGTATGCAGAAAGACTCTGAAGCCAAACCAAAGGCCGCACCTTGATTGCCAAGACTAAGGGCGATCGCCCAAATCCTAGGACTCAGGATAAGACATACAAAGACACCAAGCAAGTTCCACGCGGTGATAAATGATAATCATTCCAAAATTATAGCTTGCCCATGATGAACACATTTTAGGCACAAGATCCAGACAACCCTCCAAAGTGCTGAGCGGACAGAAAGTCGTTCAACTCTGACAAATCCAATATCGACCTTGGATACCTACTTGCGGTCGATCAACTCGGACAAGTGAAAGTCCATTATCAGCCTGAACCTATGCGGCTCCATCATGGCGACGGAAAGAAGGCTAATGACCAACGGTCTATCATTCTTGAGCCTACAAATTATCAGACAAATCCATTGAAGGTAAACCCAGCTTGAAACAGCAACAAATACCCCTCCTCTAACATATTCGCGACATATTGACCCTTAGCTCAGACTCCACCCGGGAACAACTTTCCCAATGCGGTAGGTGCTCTTAAGCCACCCTACTACCGCATCATCCTCCTGTCTTTCGCCTCTGTAAAAGTCCACGAATGGACAGACGAGTTCGGCGGGCTCCTCCCTAGCTGCCCCAAACCGGATCTGCTGGTCGGCCTTGGCGCCGCCTGCCCTGCGGTGGGCGCCTGTCTGGCGAACTTCCAGGGGACACTCTTGCCGCGTGTGGCCACAGACGCTGTAGATGTAGCGCTTGGCGGAAAAGGCGACCCGGCCAGCCAACGAACTCGCCGCCCAGCTGCGGGAAGACGTACCTGCCATTAACAAAGGCATTCTTACATGCCTTCCAAAGCCAGAAACGGCAAAAACCACAAAATTCTCGGACAGAAACTCAGAAAAGCCTAATCAACGCTTGAAAAACGTCGTCCCACTGCAGGCCTAGCGGCGTTCTGCATCTGCATGCGTCGGAAGGCCAAGTCAGACAACCCGGGCACTTCCACGCGCACAGCAGGCCGTAATGATCGCAACCGCGACGAGCGTTCCACTTCAACTGAGCGTTGAGTCACGCTTAGCCGTCCGCGTCTCCAGACTGCGCCTCGCCACTTCGTCTCTTTCACTAGCTTCCTCGAACCCTCCTCCTGTGTGAGGTTCTGCTATTCTAGCCAAATTCCGAATTCTTTCGATTCCTTCAACGAGATCTATTCAGTCTCGGAAATCTCCGATTTTACGTGAGCAAACCCTAGAATGACGAGATTCTTCCGAACGAACCGCCCAAGAGAACACTCCATTCCCAAACGCTGACAGCGTACTGTAGACACGAATTTTGAACTACACTCCGGCAAAACTCAACTTCTCCGAAGGTCACACGCATTATCATTGACCACGTTAAACAATTGTTTGAAGCAAGAGTGGTCTCGAGCGGAAAATAATTCTTCATCCACAGCTTTTAAAACGGCGTGCATAAAAAATCTTGATCAATTGAGGTTCTGCTGACTAGTCATACGGTATCAAAGTTGTTTGAAAAAATAAATTACAATATCTCGAAAAATGCAGCTCAAATGGATGGCAATTTGGCAGCACAGAATTCGCCATGCAACGCTCGTTATTCACATGTAAAATTCCTGTCGATCGACAACTCCAACCACAAATTATCGCAGGGAATGAAAAATTCGGCAAATTTGTGAACGAGTTTTTTCGACCTGGTGCCTGTCATGGTGTATAAAACAGTGTCAAACTGCTAGAATCTCATTTGTTGTAAGACTGTCGCCGACTGAAATAAAAATTACTTGTCTAGTCTGCCGAAATTCAAGGGCTGTAGTTGAAAGGTAGTCTTTCATCTCGAAACTTTGTTTGGCTAATAACTGACGATAGAAGCAACGAACGGAAATTATTTTTGCACAACGAACTGGTCCTTTGATGCTTGTTGTCTGTGAATAGAGAGAGCGCGGAAGTCCTTCAAAGTGCCGAGATATATCGACTTGTCGATAAACTTGCTAAAAATCGTCAAACAAAATGTCGCATATTACGCGGTACACAAACCTGATTTCCCAGAAAAATTGTCAATGTCATTTGTGTGTCACATCCTACGAGACTGCACCGTTATCTTCAATGATTGTTGTATCGACCACATAGAAACAGTCCAACCTTGGCCCTCGAGAAATTTAAATCTGACGGTTACCGTAATACAACCGGTGACATTTTATAATGTTGTACTGTTTTTCACCTGCACGTATAGGCGCACTAAACAAAGTGAGAAATACGTCGATTTAAGCGCTTTTCAATATAAAAACGGTGTTTATTGCGGTGGTACGGTAGAGACTCTGTGCGTCGACCGTGCACCTGCAGTGCTGGTTTGACAGTGATGGAACTGAATAAACCGCGAAGAAGAGCCAACGTCGAAGCACAGTCATACAGCCGCTTGTACGGCAATCGCTTCGTTGTAACAAGTGGTGGCGCTGTTCCAGATGAGCGGTCCTTAGAATGATAGCGGTCCTTTCAAGTTAAAGCGGTCCTTTCAAAAGACAACGGTCCAATGTGTTCTCTCTGCGATCTTTTCTGAGATTTTTCCTAGGACCGCTCTTCCATACGAACAGTCTAGAAGGGCGGGCCATTGAGATACATAGGTTATGGACCGGCACGCTGCACTGGCATTCCAGAAGGGCGGTCCATTCCGGTTAATCGAGGATCCGTGATTGCTCCCTTGGCAGCGGCGGCTCCATGTTAGACTCAGGCTTACGATCTGGTTCAGGCTCTGGATTAGGCTTAGGCTCTGGCTTAGGCTCTGGATTAGGCTTAGGTGAAAACAGCGCCCAAATGGTGCTTTACTATCATGGTGGAAGTTACTCTGCTCTGCATTGGACTTTAGCGTGTGAAATCTAACACTTCGATACTCTAGCGCCCACCTAACAGATGACGCTCCTATCAACAGTTACTGGCGGTCTGGCGAACCAATAAATACGCCAGGGTCGGCGGACGCATCTCGTTAAAGCACGAACCTATACCGAACCGAACCTTGTCTGAGATGCTGCGGTATCTCTACCTGAACCGGGCTCGCGCAAACAAGTCTCGCCACGAAGGTGCGACGTCCAATCAATCAACGCGAAGAATGAGGAAGAGAACCAACTCCAATGCTTCTCGCGGCTCTATCAGCGGCTCAGAAGACTCGCCCCTCACCGTGGCACCGAGACACTACTATGAGAAGGCTCTGTTTTGCCAGGCCGATAATAAAGTCGAGGCTTCGCGGAGGCGTTTGTCACTCCGCGCGTTTGCTGCGATTCTGATGCTGTCCTGCGCCCTCGTGACAGTGCTCTACATCTGGGGAATTTTTTTACTGTAGCGAAGCCGTGATGTGTGACGATTGTCTGAACTAGTGGTGTGACGACGGGTCAGTTTATCTTAGGTATTCATCGCTACGTCGTCGAGTTGACGTCTCACTACTTGAGCAAGTCGCTGGTCGATGTGGTGTCTGGTTGCAGAGCTGAATGTACGGACTCAGCTGATCTTCGTCTTGGAATGTGCATTTCTAGGCACTTCTGTGTTCAAGAAATCGACCTTGTAGAGACATTTGGCAAACTCGAGATAATTGTGTGGATCGACGTCACAGAAACTGCTCGAAAACCTTTCGGATGTCCGTCTGACTTTGGCAAACCGCCTTGTGTAAAGTCGGAAGCTGCAATAGGTATGCTGTAGTTTCGGCCAACACACATTCAAGAGATGCCATCAAGTTCCGCCGGCAGCAGAACATCGTAAACAACGCCAACAATGTCGCAAATTCTTCCGTGGGTGCCGAAGCGTGTCCAAACAAGCCGTCCGGTCATAACACATTGGGCCAGTAGAGTGCACTGCAGACTGGTGAAAGCTTGCACGCGCAAGCGCTCACGGGAAGACGAAGGCGCTAACAGTCAGCTCAGGCGCGACCGCCGGCTCACTCGGCAAAACACTCGTGCGTCAGTGCAGTCGGGTGACGCACGTGCTGAGTTCGCCTGACGGAGATAAGCGATTCACGCGACGGTATGTGTGCACGAGCCTCTACCCACTGCCTACATAACGTCCAACGCGCTAAATAAAGCCCAGTCAGTCTCCACACTTTCGCAAGTTCCTCTGAAAGACGAAAGAAGATAGCGTTGTGAAGAAGCAAAGCCGCCATGTGCCGATCGAGGCTTCTCTTCCTGAATCGAAGGCGCGCCAGGAGTAGAACGTCCTCCAACAGCTCAACTGGCTCCGCTACTTCTTTCGAGGACTTGTGCCCTCTCACCGTCGCCCCAAGACACTCCTTTGAGAAGGTGCCGTTTTGCCCCAGTAGCAGCTGCCAGAAGTCTGTGGAAACGGAAGCGCCTAAGCGGAAGACTGTGACCTTCTGTCTGACGAGAAGAAGTCGAGACGTCGAGCGATTGAACCGAAACGGGTGCGCGTTCATCCTGATGATGATTTTGTCTTGCGCAGCAATAATTCTCCTCAATTTCTGGAGGACGCTGTTGCTGTAGATCGATATTCAAGCCTGTGATGCCGGTACGTATCTTGTTCGCCTGCCGTGTTGTGTGGTACACTGTATGTCCAGTTCACAGTGATGAAATGAACCGAGACTTCTTCCAAACTACACGATATAACAGTCATTGGTCTCGGGTAGGTACATAGGTACGGTAAGTACAAGGCAGAGCATCGGCCAAAACTGAACTGGTATAAAACGCCCACATAACTTTGTAGGTAGGCACGATTGATTTCGTTGCCAAACGTGAAACACCAAGACATCAGGTAGACACCGGGTTGTGGCGAAAACAGAAGCAGCACTTGAACGAACACTGAGCACTCTAACGACAGCAATTTATCTAACAAAATGCCAATTGATTATGCCATCCAGCTTATAGCTTCACTGCTTGAGCCTAAAGACAAATGACACCACTTCGTGCACATTAACCCAACTCAACCTACAGTGGACAGCGTTAGATCACAAACAAAGCTCAATCTCTCCGGACGGATCCCACGATGCAAGTGACAGAAGCCTACATACCTAGGTGGCTACGGTAAATACCGACAGCGACCACATCACAGACAATGTGGGACAGTGGAAGATAGGGAACCAACAAGCGTACAACTAGATACACTAAGAGCACACAAATTGGTCTAACAAAGTCGAAAGTCCCTTGAGAAACCGAAACGAAGCTCTCAAATGCTCTGAAATGTCGCTCTCTTCTCAGTCGTCGTCATCGTCGTCGTCTTGTGGCACGAATATCTCAGCCTCTTCAAGGAAGGTGGCGCCTTTCTTGCCAAGGAAGGCCCCCAGATAAAGTGAGGCCAAGGTGAACACTGTCACTTTGGACAGACCGAAGCGAAGTCTATCCGGAGGTCGTTGGATTGCCAAAGCGTCACTACTGAGATTGGAACGGGCAACGATGGCCAGTCGTCTTCGCAGAAACGACGACTGAAGCGCCAATCGCCGCAGTGAAATGATCCGCATGATTTTTCAGACTATGCATAAATAGATTTCGTTGTCATTTCGTTTCGTAGCACGCGATGTCGCGTGTGACAGTTAACAAAAGGCCAGACAGATACACGGTGAGACGGAGCGTTATGTACCGGGTGTCCCAAAAATCCAGCCCCCCCATCCACAGCAAGCTGTAGAAAACTCTACGCACTGAAACTTGCACATGTTAAAGGTCAATGTCTTGGCACATCTCATACCAATTTTCAGCGTCATACACCCACTCATGCGGGAATTGTGGCGCAAAACGCAAAATTGGTCAATTTCTCAAGACTCGCTGGCTTCTGTGAGCTACAACTTTCGCTACACTGGAGCTAATTTGATGCGACTTGTACCATTTTGAAGAGGACAAAACAAGCTTTCGAACGGTCTTGGAACGAAAATTGTATCTCATAGCACGCATGCGAACGATCGAAGCAAAGTCGATCGGCCGACCCCAAATCAGGGCGCGCCAGCTCCTCTTCCTGCTGGGCGGCCTCCTCCACGAGGGTCAACAGCCGCGACTAATTTTGCGTTTCGCGCCATAATTCCTGCGTGAGTTGGTGTATGACGCTGAAAATTGGTATCAGATGTGCCAAGACATTGGTCTTTAATCTGTGTAAGTTTCATTGCGTAGAGTTTTCTATAGCTTGCTGTGGATGGGGGGGCTGGATTTATGGGACACCCGGTACATGTGTAGGCTATGCACCTACGTTATGCACTTCCACTTTACTGCCTGAGTGAAGAGCGAAACGGCTGAAGGATGTAAATCGCAGACAGGGTTACTTGCGCAGCGACGACGACTCGCTACCGCTAGTGTTCACAAACAGCTAAGCAGACTGGAACAAGGACGGAGGAAACACACTGTGAAGCAGCTACATTCCATTTCGGCTTATTTATTTATCACAGTTTATACAAACGTGCATTAGCCCAATCACCACTGTGAAATCTGAATGGTTAATGTCTGGGCGCTTTTGGCACTCCGCCGCTTGAAAAGCGAAGGAGTGCTATAGGAGCGGTAAAGCCCACAGTTAACACCAACAGGCCTGGCGCTCGCTACGAAGCACCTAGGGAGCCAAATTTTTTTTTAAACCAGGCAAGTCGTCCGGGGGACGCAGTATACTGAATACTCCACAAATTTGAACTCCTACGCACGGTGACTCATCTGCTGTTGTGGCCCCCTGACACTCCTAATCGGAAAACTAATGCCGAATTCGTGATCTACATCCCAGAATACCCCAGAATCGACATACAGCACCCCTAACTTCCTATGGACTCGCAGAACCAAAATTCTGCACTTGGGGTACGGTAGCATGCAAATTCGTCACATCTATGTTCAAACATTATCTAAAAGATAAACGAATGCCAAATTCGTAATCAGCGACCCCCAAAACCCCGCGATCGAGCATAATATTGCCAAAGTCGACCCGACGCCCCAAAGTTCAAACCGACGCGGCAGGGATACTGTAACCCCGAAAATTTTTCGAAAATAGTTTTCTGGGCCAGATTTAAGCGCAGAATCGTTTGAAACCACCTTTGGAACGAGTCGACAACGCATTCGAGAGCTACAGACGCCGAAACGCGAAATTGCAATTTTCGACCCCGGAGTCAAAAAAGTTGCGGGAAAATAACTTTTTTGTGTTTCGCCCGATTTTCTCCGTTCATGGCTCATTCTATAGAGGACATCTGGGAAGGAGCAACAAAAGCGGTCTCGCGGCTCTAGCTGCTACCTAGCCCGCACAGCAGCCCGTCAAAGTCGGAAAAGGACCAAAAATCGCGAATTTTTCAAATTTGGCGCCAAAATGGGTCCCGCAGCGATCCAATTCATTTTTTCCGTGTTCGGCACTATCGAGTACTACAACATATCAAAAGATAGTATATACCATTATATGCAACTTTTTCGAGTTCTACCTTGTACTATGCCTTTTTCAGTACTTTGAAAAAATAAATTTTTGAATTTCCCGCCAACGGGGTCCCGGAGCGTGACCCCGTTTGGTGTCCACCCTGCCCACCCACTAGGCCTACCCAACGCAAAAGACCGTTTGCAAATCGGCCGCTGCACGCGCGAACACCATCCGTTAGAAATTACTGCGTTTCGCGCACAAACGCTATATACTCCACACTTTTTTCGCCCGGCCTCAGCCGGGCGAACCCCTACGAGAGCTTATCGTGCGTTCGTTCGTCCGTCCGTCCGTCCGTCCGTTACGCTCTCAGATCTCGGCGTCGGTAAGTTGTAGGAAGGCGATCTTGGGCTTTATGGATAGCTCTCGACTTACTGGTAATGTTGCTAAGAGACTTCGAAATTCAAAAGTTTGAATTGCGCGCGCTACAGTAACCCGAAGCTTCAAACTGAAAACGGCTATTACTCGCTCGTCTTACGTCGTAGAGCGGCGTGCGATAGGTCAACTGAAAGGTCTCGACGTGCTCTTTCGTTTGGCATAAACATTTTCTTAATTACGCAAACACGCAACACGAAAAGCGACATTTTCGACTCCGTTAGCAGTAAATTTGCTCTTATATGCTCGTCTGGCGTCGTATAGTGATGCCGTTGGGTTGTTTCGATAGATTTGTACTCACTTAGCATTCGAGCTGCTATGCTGCGCGACTTTGAAATTTGAATTTGCGACTTACACTAATCCAAATGTTGGACAATAGAAAACGGCTCTAATTCTTTCGTTTTACGTTGAAGAAAGGTCTGTCGTAGTTCGTTTGAAAGCTGTCGACGTGTTCTTTGGTGCGATATCGTAAAATTTTCAATTTAGTAAATACGCTTGAAGAAAATCCACATTTTCGACATTCTTGACGCGGAAATAGGTAGCTTCGTCTAGCGGGCAAAATACTGCTCTCGCAGCGTCAACGACGTTCGACAAATCGTTGAAAGCGTATTACGTGTCGTTGTATGGTATTGAAAATGTCGAGAATTTCTCTGTAGAATGTATATAATCTAGAATTCTTAGGTACAGAAAGAGTTACGAACTGCTCGTCTTACATAGCAGTAGTTTTATTTTGTTCTGGGTTTCAATAGTAGGTTAGCGACTAATTTAATACGGTACATTGTAAACACTGAAGGTTTGGCGAATTCTAAATCGCTATGATTGCGTACTAGTGATGGCAACCGAAAACTGGGTAAGTACTTACCCAGTTTTACCCAGTTTATTTTAACTGGGTATACCCAGTTTTTACTTACCCAGTTTCGTTTCAGCGTACCCAGTTTTACCCAGTTTTACTTTTACCCAGTTATTTTGCTGCGTACCTAAGCAGTTTCGGCTAGAAAACTGGGTACCCAGTTTTACTTACCCAGTTTTTACCCAGTTAATAAACTGGGTAAGAAACTGGGTAAACCATATTCTGCAATCCTACCACTGGCAAATTTGCCTATTATCCATTTATGAGGCGGTCGTTGTCTAATGTAACACGCAGTGACCAGCACAAAACGTTATCTAGCCGAAGTTTAGTGTAGATGTCAGCGAATGCGCAGAGACTTTGGCGTTGAAATACGTGTCTCACCCAAAGAGGTAGCAATACTATGAAGTGGAAAATGTTCGATTTTAGAACGAAATGTCGCAGCACAGTAAATGCGCTACAAGCAGGGCCACTCTGGTCTGCATTCTGCTAGGCCTCTGTTGGTCTGACCTCAGAAGAGATGGTTCACAGTTCACAGTACCTTTGTGGGGTTAGTCTTCATGCATTTTTTCGCCCGCCCTCAGGCGGGCGACACCCTACGAGAGCTCGGCGTGCGTGCGTACGTGCGTACGTGCGTACGTACGTGCGTTACGCTCTCGGATCTCGGCGTTGGAAAGTCGTAGAGCGGAGATCTTGGGCTCTACGGATAGGTCTCGACTCACTGATCATTCCGCTAAGAGGTTTCGAAATTCAAAAGTTTGAATTGCGCGCGCTACAGTAACCCAAAGGTCAAAACGCAAAACGGCCCTAGCTCGCTCGTGTTACGTCGTAGAGCGGCAATCGACACGTCAGGTGAAAGCTCTCGACGTGTTCTTTCATGCGTCTGCAAAAGTTTCTTCAATTGCGCAAACACGCACCGCGGAAAACGCCATTTTCGGAATTTTGACGCTAAAATCGCTCTAACGCGCTCAACTTGCGTCGTAGAGAGACGATCTCGAGCTTTTTGGATAGCTCCAGACTAACTGATCATTTGTTTTCCCATTGGTCGCAACTCAAAAGTTTGAATTTCGCGAGTTACCGTAACTCGAAAGTGCAAAAGCACAAAACGGCTCTAACTCGCTCGTCTTACGTCGTAGAGTGGCAAGCGACACGCCAGGTGAAAGCTCTCGACGTTTTCTTTCATGCGTCTGCAAAGGTTTTTTCAATTGCGCAAACACGCACCGCGTAAAACGCCATTCTCGCCATTTTTACGCTGAAGTCGCTCTAACGTGCTCAACTTGCATCGTAGAGAGACGATCTCGAGCTTTTTGGATAGCTCTCGACTAACTGATCATTTGTTCTCCCATTGGTCGCAACTCAAAAGTTTGAATTTCGCGAGTTACAGTAACTCGAAGGTGCAAAAGCACAAAACGGCTCTAACTCGCTCGTCTGCCGTCGTAGAGTGGCAATCGACACGTCAGGTGAAAGCTCTCGGCGTGCACTTTCACGCGGCAGCAATAAATTTTTCAATAGCGCAAGGACGCACCGCAGAAAACGCCATTCTCGATATTTGCTACATGCAGAAGTGCGACACGGTTTGATTGATCGTAGTGCGCTGCTTTGTGCTCTGTCAATTGTTTGCCAAAACTTTTACAAGTTTTTGTCACTTTTTCAAAAGCGTTGCTTGAAGGAGGGATGTTCTTGCTCTAAAAGCCAAATCGCGGGCGAAATCAATATTGCTATGCAATACCCTCTTGCGAAGCGGGGGCTCATGAAGCGGAGCGTGCGGGCGATGAACTCTCGCACTCTCTGCAGAAAGAACGCAACTCTTTACAAAGTCAGTCAGAATACAAACTCAACTTTTTATACTCCACAAAAAGTGTGGAGTATATAGCGTTTGTGCGCGAAACGCAGAAACTTTGAGTCAACGGCGTTCGCGTGTGAAGCGGCCGATTTGCAAACGGTCTTTTGCGTTGGGTAGGCCTAGTAGGTGGGCAACCTGCACGACATATGGGGTCACGCTCCGGGACCCCGTTGGCGGGGAATTCAAAAATTTAAATTTTCAAAGTACTGAAAATTGGGTTGGGCAAGGTAGAACTCGAAAAAGTTGCATATAATGGTATATACTATCTTTTGATATGTTGTAGTACTCGATAGGGCCGAGGGTGGAAGAAATGAATTGGATCGCTGCGGGACCCATTTTGGCGCCAAATTTGAAAAATTCGCGATTTTTGGCCCCGGGTCGACTTTGACGGGCTGCTGTGTGAGCTAGGTAGCGGCTAGAGCGGCGAGACTACTCTTGTTGCTCCTTCCCAGATGTCCTCTATCGAATGAGCCATGAACGGAGAAAATCGGCCGAAACACAAAAAACTTTCTTACACTGCGACTTTTTCGACTCCGGAGTCGAAAATTGCGATTTTCGCATTTCGGCGTCAATAGCGCTCGAATGCGTTGCCGAATCGTTCCAAAAGTGGTTTCAAACGATTCTGCGCTTAAATCTGGCTCAGAAAAGTATTTTTGAAAAATTTGCAGGGATACAGTATCATTGCCGCGTCAGTTTGAATTTTGGGCGTCGGTTGACTTTGCCAATATTATGCTCGATTTCGGGGTTTTCATGGGCGCTGATTACGAATTTGGCATCCGTTCAGTGTATAGATGATGTTTGAACGTACCTACGACGAATTTGTATGCTACCGTACCCCAAGTGCAGAATTTTGGTTCTGCGAGTCCATAGGAAGTTAGGGGTGTTGTATGTCGATTCTGGGGTATTCTGGGATGTAGATCACGAATTCGGCATTAGTTTTTCGATTGGGAGTGTCAGGGCGCCACAACAGCAGATGAGTCACCGTGCGTAGGAGTTCAAATTTGTGGAGTATACTGCGTCCCCCGGACGACTTGCCTGGTTAATACCGGAGCTTGTTGTGGTCCCGTATCAGGCAACTAATACCAGCGAATATTGACCATTTTGTCACAATTGCACCAGAAGTCTGTTGGTGCAGTATTTTGATGCATTGATGCACCTCAGCCATCTGAGTGTTCAAAACTTTAATAAGTTTTCAAACTCGCGCGCTACAGTATCCCAAAGTGGGGTCCGTTTTAAGACAAAAGTTGACCGAAGCTAGTCAAATCGCATATCAAAGTGAAGCGCTCGACCTCCTGAGCACGAATCCGACAACAAAAAGTTTCAAAAGTTTAACTAGAGAGCTACAGTATCCAAAACGCGTCGAAAACTAGAAACGACACGCTTGCTTCGGGCTTAGTAACTCTCTTGTCTGACGTCGCTGAGTTGAGTTTGACACATCGACGAGTAGCCCTCGGACTTCTCTCGCCAACTGTGACTTCGACATAATAGCAAGTTTTAAAGATTGCGCGCTACAGTATCCCAAAGTGAGGTCCGCGAAAAGTCAAAGCTTCATCGAACCTAGTGTAATCGCATATCAAAATGAAGCGCTCGACCTCCTGAGCACGAATCCGACAACAAAAATTTCCAAAGTTTAAACAGAGGGCTACAGTAACCAAAACGCGATGAAAACTGCAGGTTTTGGTTTGTTATAATCTTGGCACTCGTGTGTTGCGGAGCGGCGGTCTTGACATCGCTGAAGAGCTCACTGCAAGCCGACATCAAATCATGCTCACAATTAACCTTAGTTTTGCATTAGATTCCAGTGTCTTTTTTGAAATTTAGTCTGAAAAGATGATTTTGTTAGTGTAAAGAATTAAACCCGAGCGATACCAATGTTGCGTAGCAAGACCACTCCAAAAAGTGTAGTCGCGAGGAGAGTCAAAGGCGCTGCACGAAACCGGAAAAGGCCTTGCTTCAATCTCAGTAAAAGTTCAAAGCTCAAAACCACTCCGCTTTTTAAAAGAGACTTGTTGTTGTTAGATTCGTGCTCAGAAGCTCGAGCGCTTCATTTTGATATGCAATTTGACCAGATTCGGTCAACTTTTGTCTTAAAATGGACCCCACTTTCGGATACTGTAGCGCTCGAATTTGAAAACTTGTTCTAGTTTTGACTACTCAGATGGCTAGAGGAGTCCGCAAGCTACTCGACGATGTCTTAAACTCCTTCCTACGACGTCAGGCGAGCGAGTTATAGAGCCTGCGACTATGCCAAAATTACCACTTTCTGACGCGTTTTGGTTACTGTAGCGGTCTGCTTAAACGTATGAAACTTTTAGTTGTCAAATTCGTGCTCAGGAGCTCGAGCGCTTCACTTTGATATGCGATTTGACTAGGTTCGGTCAACTTTTGTCTTAAAATGGACCCCACTTTGCGATACTGTAGCGCTCGAATTTGAAAACTCATTCTAGGTTCGACCACTTAGAAGGCTAGAGGAGTCCGCTGCTACCCGACCATGTCTCAAACTCCTTCCTACGACGTCAGACGAGCGAGTTATTAAGCCCGAAGCGAGCGTGACGCACGAACGTACGTACGAACGTACGTACGAACGTACGTACGCACGTACGCACGCCGAGCTCTTGATAGGGTTCGCCCGGCTGAGGCCGGGCGAAAAAA
>JASAMZ010004178.1:0-11700 GCA_030248115.1 Linhomoeus sp. GSCO2_2 | reverse complement strand
ATGATTATGCTAAGCATCAGACAAAGTATGAAGGATGCAAGCTGCAAGGTTCTAATGTGGGAATAAGCTTGAGCACAGAACTTGAAGTTGTTGGCGGTGGCTTTCTGTGATGCGGAATTTTCGCTGGCTTAGCATAATCATAGAGTCCAAGGACCGCGGTGCCCAGAACCGCCGTGATTATGCTAACACGCCCGAAATATGAAAGCTACACCTCTGAAACTTCAAATCTGTCTCGAATGTAAGCAATGGACCTAAAGGCTGTGATTATATACGTTGCCCAATGCAAAATGGTAGCTGCCTTAGCATAATTACGGAGTGTCCGGGCACGGGGGCCTTAATCGCGTCATGATTATGCTAACGTAGACAAAATATGAAGATACAGCTCTGTAACTTTAATGTGGGAATAAGCTTAAGCACAGAACTTAAAATTGTTGGCGGTGGCCTTCTGTGACATGGAATTGTCGCTGGCTTAGCATAATCATAGAGTCTCAGGGACCGCGGTGCCCAGAACCGCCGTGATTATGCTAACACGGCCGAAATATGAAAGCTACACCTCTGAAACTTCAAATCTGTCTCAAATGTAAGAATGGGACCTAAAAGCTGTGATTATGCTAACACGGCCGAAATATGAATGCTACACCTCTGAAACTTTAAAGTTGTATATCATGTAAGCAATGGACCTAAAAGCTGTGATTATATACGTTGCCCAATGCAAAATGGTAGCTGCCTTAGCATAATCACGGCGTGCCCGGGCACGGGGCCTCAATCGCGTCATGATTATGCTAACGTAGACAAAATATGAGGGATAGAGCTCTGTAACTTTAATGTGGGAATAAGCTTGAGCACAGAACTTAAAGTAGTTGGCGGTGGCTTTCTGTGACGCGGAATTTTCGCTGGCTTAGCATAATCATAGAGTCCCAGGGACTGCGGTGCACAGAACCGCCGCGATTATGCTAACATGGCCGAAATATGAACGCTACACCTCTGCAACTTTAAAGTGTATAGCATGTAAGCAATCGACCTAAAAGCTGTGATTATATACGTTGCCCAATGGAAAAGGGTAGCTGCCTTAGCATAATCACGGCGTGCCTGGGCACGGGGCCTCAATCGTGTCATGATTATGCTAACGTAGACGAAATATGAAAGATCGAGCTCTGTAACTTTAATGTGGGAATAAGCTTAAGCACAGAACTTAAAATTGTTGGCGGTGGCTTTCTGTAACGCGGAATTGTCGCTGGCTTAGCATAATCATAGAGTCTCAGGGACTGCGGTGCCCAGAACCGCCGTGATTATGCTAACACGGCCGAAATATGAAAGCTACACCTCTGAAACTTTAAAAGTGTCTCAATGTAAGCAAGGGACCTAAAAGCTGTGATTATATACGCTGCCCAATGCACAATGGTAGCTGCCTTAGCACAATCACGGAGTGTCCGGGCACGGGGCCTCAATCGCGTCATGATTGTGCTAACGTAGACAAAATATGAAGGATAGAGCTCTGTAACTTTAATGTGGGAATAAGCTTGAGCACAGAACTTAATATTGTTGACGGTGGCTTTCTGTAACGCGGAATTGTCGCTGGCTTAGCATAATCATAGAGTCTCAGGGACCGCGGTGCCCAGAACCGCCGTGATTATGCTAACACAGCCGAAATATAAAAGCTACACCTCTGAAACTTTAAAAGTGTCTTGAATGTAAGCAAGGGACCTAAAAGCTGTGATTATATATGTGGCCCAATGCACAATTGTAGCTGCCTTGGCATAATCACGGAGTGTCCGGGCACAAGGCCTCAATCGCGTCATGATTGTGCTAACGTAGACAAAATATGAAGGATAGAGCTCTGTAACTTTAATGTGGGAATAAGCTTGAGCACAGAACTTAAAATTGTTGGCGGTGGCTTTCTATGATGCGGAATTGTCGCTGGCTTAGCGTAATCATAGAGTCTCAGGGACCGCGGTGCCCAGAACCGCCATGATTAAGCTAACACGGTCGAAATATTAAAGCTACACCTCTGGAACTTCAAATCTGTCTCGAATGTAAGAATGGGACCTAAAAGCTGTGACTATATACGTTGCCCAATGCAAAATGGTAGCTGCCTTAGCATAATCACGGAGTGTCCGGGCACGTGGGCCTTAATCGCGTCATGATTATGCTAACATAGACAAAATATGAAAGATAGAGCTCTGTAACTTTAATGTGGGAATAAGCTTAAGCACAGAAATTAAAATTGTTGGCGGTGGCCGTCTGTGACACGGAATTGTCGCTGGCTTAGCATAATCATAGAGTCTCAGGGACCGCGGTGCCCAGGACTGCCGTGATTATGCTAACACGGCCGAAATATGAAAGCTACACCTCTGAAATTTTAAGCAGCTATGATTATATGCCTTGCCTAATGCAAAATGGTAGCTGCCTTAGCATAATCACGGAGTGTCCGGGCACGGGGCCTCAATCGCGTCATGATTATGCTAACGTAGACGAAATGTGAAAGATCGAGCTCTGTAACTTTAATGTGGGAATAAGCTTAAGCACAGAACTTAAAATTGTTGGCGGTGGCTTTCTATGATTCGGAATTGTCGCTGGCTTAGCATAATCATAGAGTCTCAGGGACCGCGGTGCCCAGAACCGCCGTGATTATGCTAACACGGCCGAAATATTAAAGCTACACCTCTGGAACTATAAAGTTGTCTAGCATGTAATCAGTGGACCTAAAGGCTGTGATTATATGCCTTGCCCAATGCAAAATGATAGCTGCCTTAGCATAATCACGGAGTGCCCAGGCACGGGGGACTTAATCGCGTCATGATTATGCTAACGTAGACGAAAAATGAAAGATAGAGCTCTGTAACTTTAATGTGGAATAAGCCTTGAGCACAGAACTTAAAAAGAGTTGGCGGTCGGCCTTCTCTGTGACGCGGAATTGTCGCTGGCTTAGCATAATCATAGAGTCTCAGGGACCGCGGTGCCAAGAACCTCCCTGATTATGCTAACACGGCCGAAATGTAAAAGCTACACCTCTGAAACTTCAAATCTGTCTCGAATGTAAAAATGGGACCTAAAAGCTGTGATTATATACGTTGCCCAATGCAAAATGATAGCTGCCTTAGCATAATCATGGAGTGCCCAGGCACGGGGGACTTAATCGCGTCATGATTATGCTAACGTAGACGAAATATGAAAGATAGAGCTCTGTAACTTTAACGTGGGAATAAGCTTGATCACAGAACTTAAAATTGTTGGCGGTGGCCTTCTGTGACGCGGAATTGTCGCTGGCTTAGCATAATCATAGAGTCTCAGGGACCGCGGTGCCAAGAACCGCCGTGATTATGCTAACACGGCCGAAATGTAAAAGCTACACCTCTGAAACTTCAAATCTGTCTCGAATGTAAGAATAGGACCTAAAAGCTGTGATTATATGCGTTTCCCAATGCAAAATGGTAGCTGCCTTAGCATAATCACGGAGTGCCCGGGCACGGGGGACTTAATCGCATCATGATTATGCTAACGTAGACGAAATATGAAAGATAGAGCTCTGTAATTTTAATGTGGGAATAAGACTGAGCACAGAACTTAAAATTGTTGGCGGTGGCCTTCTGTGACGCGGAATTGTCGCTGGCTTAGCATAATCATAGAGTCTCAGGGACTGCGGTGCCCAGAACCTCCCTGATTATGCTAACACGGCCGAAATATGAAAGCTACACCTCTGAAACTTCAAATCTGTCTCGAATGTAAGAATGGGACCTAAAAGCTGTGATTATATATGTTGCCCAATGCAAAATGGTAGCTGCCTTAGCATAATCACGGCGTGCCCGGGCACAGGGCCTCAATCGCGTCATGATTATGCTAACGTAGAAAAAATATGAAGGATAGAGCTCTGTAGCTTTAATGTGGGAATAAGCTTGAGCACAGAACTTGAAATTGTTGGCGGTGGCCTTCTGTGACACGGAATTGTCGCTGGCTTAGCATAATCATGGAGTCTCAGGGACCGCGGTGCCCAGAACCGCCGTGATTATGCTAACACGGCCGAAATATGAAAGCTACACCTCTGAAACTTCAATTCTGTCTCAAATGTAAGAATGGCACCTGGAAGCTGTGATTATATACGTTGCCCAATGCAAAATGGTAGCTGCCTTAGCATAATGTGGTGTTGGGTTGTTGCCTGGGTGCGTTGCGCCGCGTACCACCCCGATCAATGGAGTGTCGGTGGGTGGGGTGGGTGTTGTGGGGGGGGGGGGGGGGTTGTGGAGGGGGGGGTGGGGGGTGTGGTGGTGTGTGGGTTTCGGGGGTGTGGCGCGTGCCGCGGGGGGGTTGGGGGAAAATGGGGTTCCGAGTCAATCCCTCCGGGCACGGGGCCTCAATCGCGTCATGATTATGCTAACGTAGACGAAATATGAAGATAGAGCTCTGTAACTTTAATGTGGGAATAAGCTTGAGCACAGAACTTAAAATTGTTGGCGGTGGCCTTCTGTGACTCGGAATTGAATTTATTTAATTTATTTTGATTCATGTTGTCATGTTTTATTTCAATTACGTTTAATTGTTTTTTATTTGTCCTATGTTGTAGGCATGCTTAATGGTGGCGAAAAGTAAGAAACTCACCAACCAGACTTGAGAGAGCCGCCTTCTCCGTCTGTCTTCAACTGCCATTAGCCAGTATCAAAGGAAAGGGAAGACTGAGCAGTGCGGCCAACCAAGTAAGCCATTTCGGCTAGTGGTCCGCAACCGTTCAGGCAACCCCTACCTATGTGTATAGTCAGACGTCCTGTCATCGGCAACAACGAACACGCACGGTGAACACACAGGGCGAGCACGAACGAACACGCACATCAACTACAACTCAGCGCACCCCTGCGCTCGTCAACTACAACTCAGCGCACCCCTGCGCTCGTCGGCTTCAACTCAGCGCACCCCCGCGCTCGTCAACTACAACTCCACGCTCTTCCTACTCCATGCTCTTCCTGCTCCTGGGCTTTCCTACTCCTGCCCGGACACTCCGTGATTATGCTAAGGCAGCTACCATTTTGCATTGGGCAAGGCATATTATCACAGCTTTTAGGTCACTTGCTTACATTCTAGACAACTTTAAAGTTTCAGAGGTGTAGCTTTCACATTTCGGCCGTGTTAGCATAATCACGGCGGTTCTGGGCACCCCGGTTCCTGAGACTCTATGGTTATGCCAAGCCAGCGACAATTTCGCGTCACAGAAGGCCACCGCCAACAACTTTAAGTTCTGTGCTCAAGCTTATTCCCACATTAAAGTAGCAGAGCTCTATCTTTCATATTTCGTCTATGTTAGCATAATCATGACGCGATTGAGGCCCCCGTGCCCGGACACTCCGTGACTATGCTAAGGCAGCTACCATTTTGCATTGGGCAAGGCATATTATCACAGGTTTTAGGTCACTTGCTTACATTCTAGATAACTTTAAAGTTTCAGAGGTGTAGCTTTCATATTTCGGCCGTGTTAGCATAATCACGGCGGTTCTGGGCACCCCAGTTCCTGAGACTCTATGATTATGCTAAGCCAGCTACAATTCCGCGTCACAGAAGGCCACCGCCAAGCATTTTAAGTTCTGTGCTCAAGCTTATTCCCACATTAAAGTTACAGAGCTCTATCTTTCATATTTCGTCTACGTTAGCATAATCATGGGGTGTCGGGGCCCTCCTGCGGCTGGAACGCGCCATGATTATGCTAACACAGCGGCAACTTTGAAGCTAGGGCTCTAAAACTTCGACAAGTGCTTCCACTTATGCATCGGATGAAAAAGCAAGCAAAATTGGCCACATGTGACGCCAGCCGCAATGATACGTCACTGCATGGCCCTAAGCCTAAGCAAACTTGTCCCCGGTTACTACTTTGCTTAGGCTTAGGGCCCTGCCGTCCCACCCTCTCGAGGTAGACTTGCGCGCGCGTAAGGCAAGCGTCAGCGAATTGTTTCTGTATCGGGTTGCAAAAATTTGGAATACCCTTCCCGCGCGTTTCTTGGAGCTCAATGCCAGAAGGTTTCGTGTATTTGTAATGGGAAATGAGTTTCTAGAAATACTCGGCCGCTCAGATCTGCTCAATTTTGTTGAAATACGGTAGTCTACAGAGTACTTTCGTCTGATTGCTTTGTCGTGCCGTGTGTGATTGCGCGTTGCTTGTCTGACTTTGTGGTACATACCCCTCTGCTCGCAGGGGATAACGCCCTATGTGGTGTGCGGTTGATCCACAATAAACTTTTGAACTTGAACTTGAACTTGAAGCCTAAGCAAACTTGTCCCCGATTACTACTTTGCTTAGGCTTAGGGCCATGCCGTGACGCATCATTGCGCCTGGCGTCACATAAGGCCGCTATCGCTTGCTTTTTCATCCAATGCATAAGTGGAAGCCCCTGTTAAAGTTTTAGAGCCCTAGCTACAAAGTTGCCGCTGTGTTAGCATAATCATGGGTTGTCGGGGCCCTCCCGCAGCTGGAACGTGCCATGATTATGCTAACACAGCGGCAACTTTCAAGCTGGGGCTCTAAAACTTTGACACGGGATTCCACTTATGCATTGGATGAAAAAGCAAGCAATAGTGGCCAGATGTGGCGCCAGCCGCAATGATGCGTCACGGCATGGCCCTAAGCCTAAGCAAACTTGGCCCCGGTTACTACTTTGGCTTAGGGCCATGCCGTGACGCATCATTGCGGCTGGCGCCACATCTGGCCACTATTGCTTGCTTTTTCATCCGGCCCTCCCGTGGCTGGAACTCGCCATGATTATGCTAACAAAGCCGTAACTTGAAGCTAGGCCTCTGAAACTTTGGGCACCCACACGGAAGAGCCTGAAAGCAAAGCAGCAATACCGAATGTCTTTAGTTTATCATGCAAACTGTTGAAATTATTCATTTGTCTTCTGTTCTGCGCGGGAATTTTGAGGAAACTTTCGAATTCGAGAATTTCGAATTTTGCGGAAAAACTTCCCCGAGTCGAAGAGAGCGGCGAAAGCAGTCTCATTCCGGTCCAAGATGGCTGCCGACGCAGAAGAGCTGCCGCAGCAACTGGAGCACTTCGTCGATTTGCGCTTTTCGGTTAGGGAGTGCCACTCTTACGGTAGCTTTGCCCTATATTTTTGCCCTAAGTCTTATTCCTGTATTAGCTTGGCCACGCGGCTTCAAAGCTGAAGCGAAAGGCGCAGCATTACATCAGCTGCGATAACTGCCACGTGCCGTCGATCTTGCCCAAGTACGCGGAGGCCCACCGCAAGAGCTGCCACATCACCAGAAACTTGGGCGGCCACATGTTCCACTATAAAGCCGAGTCCAGGTAATTTAAAACCTTTTAAAACTTGGCAGTTTATTCGCCGCTTTGCTATCAACCACTCTTTGACAGCCGACGCTTCCGCTGCTCAATCTGCTGGCGTCTCGACAACGACCTACGACCCAAGAGTCTCTCCGACAGGGACAGAGAGGACAAGCAGTGGACCGGTGA
The DNA here is from genome assembly GCA_030248115.1 of Linhomoeus sp. GSCO2_2. NCBI lineage: Eukaryota > Metazoa > Nematoda > Chromadorea > Monhysterida > Linhomoeidae > Linhomoeus > Linhomoeus sp. GSCO2_2. The sequence goes on along the minus strand of JASAMZ010004178.1, from coordinate 4,253 downwards.
CCCCCCTGCGATTACAGAGGGGGACCACCAAAGGGACACCCCGCTGCCGGCCGCCGAGCGCAGGATCGGGTTCGACCAGTTCTACGTGCTCGTCCAGCACAGCAAGGCGAAGCACCCCGATTACTGGCTGTTCTACGACGCCGAAGAAATGGAGCCCGACCTGGATGGGGTTAGCCCACATTTGATGATGACGATAATGACGACGACGACGACGACGACGACGACGACGACGACGACGACGACGACGACGACGACGACGACGACGACGACGACGGCGACGACGACGACGACGACGACGACGACGGCGACGACGACGACGACGAAGACGACGGCGACGACGACGACGACGACGATGACGACGACGACGGCGATGACGACGACGATGACGACGACGACGACGACGACGACGACGGCGGCAGATATATTTGTAGCTGTCCGCCCTGTCGGAGGAGCGGCTCGCCGAGGAGAAGGCGAAGCGCGCCAAGGCGGCCGTCCACGACTTCTACCTGGCGCGGAGGGCCATAGCGAAGGAGCTCGAAGTGGCGCCAGAGGAAGTGTACGGCAGTACAGTGGACGAGAGAAACTGCGCCACCTACGAATTCAATTTCGACGAAAAGGAGCCGGTGCCCCCCTTGACATATTTCATTCAGAGTGAAGGGACTTTGAAGTCAACAATACTAGAACTACGTGCATACTTCAGGTGGGCCTGCGCACGGCGTTTGACCAACTAGGCTCGCGCCGCTTCCGCTTCATGGGGCCTTCGGGAGCGCAGCGGGGGGCCAGACCCACGGCCACCAGAGTGGGAACGCCACCCGAGGTCGAGGGCATCACCATGGATCAAATCCGTCACGCCTACAACTATAGCCCTCCTCCGCTGGTCCGCGCGACTTGTCTTCCCTTCCTCCATCACTCCCTCCCTCCCAAAAACCAGTATGCTCAGAGCGAGAGCGGGTCCGCAGCGACGACGCGGAAGCGCACGCGACTTCCAATGCCTCTGGAACTGAGGCGTCGGGGCCTTCGACTTCCAGACTGGCTCCCTGGACAAGGCTGCGCGAGACCATGGCCACCAAGGCGACCGCTGTGAGCGGAGGCTGGGTTTGAGTAGGTCCAGAGTAGCTGGGCTGTACAAGGGACGTCGTGTTTTCAGGCGAAAGGAGCTGAGCGGGACGCCATCGACAGCGCCGCTCGCCGCTCGGCAGCGCCAGAAGAAGAAGCCGGCCGTTGAAGTCGCGCCGACGGCCGGCCAGCTGCGCACCAAGAAGGCAGCCGCCGAGGTGGCGCCGGCGATCGAGATTGACGTGGAGGAGGTGGAGATGGTAGAACTGGTAGATTGGAGAATGAGGTGTTGAAGATGAGTGGAAAGCACCTTGCAGGATGCCGCCCCCCCCCCCCCCCCGTGGTGACTCTGCCACCAGAGGTGCACTTGGAGATCGCTCTGGAGTCGGCGGTCGTTCCCGTCAGCGGTCGCGCGAACGTAGAGGAGCGCCGAGTGAGTGGAATGAGTGGTGCAATGTGCCAGGGATCACCCGGCGGGGGGGGGGGGCGCCTGGCGTCAGATATGGCTACTATTGCTTGCTTTGTCGTCCAATGCAACTGACTTCCTCTGTTCAGCGCACCAGAGTGGAGGAAGTAGTTGAGGCCGCCACTGCACAGGTGGACGCGGCTTCCAACGGCTCGCGGGCGACGGCTCCAGGAGAGGCGCCTACCCGACGTCTGGAGGTCTGGCATGGCGTTAGGGTGGGGGGGGGGTGGAGGGAGAGTGCACAATCGTAATTCTGAAAGGACCCATTGGTTCAGGTGCTTCGCCGTGCCTTCGATGTGGCCAGGAAGCGCGAGGCGGAAAGAACCGAAGTGCGCCGCTATCGCCACGACGCAGGCCTGGCGCAGCTGACCGAGAAGGAGGAGGACGCCGCGGTCGAGGCGATCATCCTGGGGAGAGCGCAAGCTGAGCGTCCGGCGCGAGGGCAACCCCTGCCGCCAGGAACCATGCGCAAGGCATGCCTCGCCGTCAAGCACGCCACCACGAACGAGCCCCCCGAAATGGCCACCAAGAGGAAGACCTTCAAGAACGTCCCTGGCGGAGTGGCGGCCGCCAAAATCGACGAAAGTGGCCGCAGCCCCTACTTTCCAGGGTACGTCTTCGGACGAAAGAAGCAGGGCTGCTTTGACTTCGACGAGGAGCCGGTGTGGCTGGGGTGTAAGTACACTAGCCATTTCGCTGACCGTGCTGGTCTACTGCGGTCAAAAGCGAACCCACCCTTTCAGTGGGCCACCTGCCCTGCACGCTGGGCTTCAAACAGTTCGTCAAGTGCCAGCTGAAGGACAACTGGTAAGCAAGATTTACAGCTGCAGCTGCCGAAGCCGGGTGGGGGGTATTTGGCCCCTCAGAGGGGGGGGGGGGGGCCTTACCACCCCACCCACCCCCTCGCTTACACGTATGGGTAGCATCTTACAGGCCGACTCGGGCCAAACTAGTCAAGGAGGCGATGCTGGAACGTCGGCCCTTCTGCTTCCCGTATGGCGGCACCAGTAAGATTGAGTGTCTGAGCGGGGGCGCGCGCTGGATCAAGGAGCTCGAGGACGCCAACGACGACAACGAGAAGCTCAAGGCCGTGGCCAAGAAGATCCGCCTCGAGACAGGCTACTGGCACACACACGCGCCCCTGGGCTCCTACGACGAGTTCCGCGACAACCCTGACCCCGCCTAAGCATGAGCGCACGTAGCTTCCATTGTGTTGCCGACGCGCTGCACATTAGAACAACACAATTGTGTGCGCGTAACTATTATGAAGCTCCACACTATGCAGCTGATATTCGCCCGACAGAAAGCGCTCTGGCGCACGCCGTTGCAAAAGATTACGGTAATTATGAAGTTGCACACTATGCAGCCGATATTCGCCCGACAGAAAGCGCTCTGGCGCACGCCGTTGCAAAAGATTATGGTATTTGTTCTGATGTGCAGCGTCCTCCTGCCCTTTTCGATTTTGTCTCCGCTGCTGTTTCCCTTTCGTCTTCACCTTCCGACTATCAGTGCCCTCTTTTTTTGCCTTCGCTGCCCGCATGCAAGCTTTCAAACTGCACCCTTTTAGCGCCGCTTTCACCTCATTATGCCACGGAGAAAGCACCCAAAAACAACAACGCGCGAGCACAACCAAAGTGTGTTTCGTAAAGCGCCACGTATGCGTAAGAATCACACCATTTCAACAACGCTAATTTCTCTCGACAATACTGTACTTTCCGCATTCAAAAATATCACTATTTCTCCCATTTCTAGCCCTGATTTTGCGTATTCTGCTGCTGATTTTGTTGATTTTGCTGATTCTGTTGATTTTGCTGCAAATTTTCACGCTGCATTCTTTCGGCGTCGGCTTTTCTAACGTCTTGAGCCTTCAAAAATTCGCCATAATCTATGAATCCGTCGTTATTGAAGTCGTCGTCTTTCAGAATTTGATCTATCATCGTTTCCAATTCGTTCTCCGGGATGGGCGGTAGCTCCTTGGGGGGTGGGGGGCCGTCCTCGTCTGAAAATGTGTAATTCTTGGAATTTGTGCAAAAATTTGAACTTTTAATTTTAATTTAGATTTTAATCACGCAAGTTACGCAATGCCACAACCAAGCAGAAATAGACCACAAGGCTCACATTTCTATGCTCTGGAGACTACAAAATCGCGGAAAAAGCGTCAATTTGGAAACAAGACACCAAAATGCATAGAGCAACTGACAAATTTCGGGGCAAAGGTGAGTTTAATTCTAGAAGTAACGGGTTGGGGGGGGGGGGTGTGCGTTGACATCCCCCATGCCCCCTCCTGTCAGCCAATCAGCCTCCCTCCCTCCCTACCCCCCCCCCCCCCCCGCCGCCGTTCCCAGAAACAAGCTGCGGGCTGGAAAAAGTTCAACCTATACTTTGTGTCTGTCCTATATTGGTCGAACAGTATAGTGAATTTCATTTGACAAGATGAAGCCGTATCTAGAGAAGGCGTACCACAATTCAATGCAGCTATTACCACGATACGGTTGTCTGTACTATATTACTATTACACGATACGGTTGACTAATTGACTTTCCTCATAGCGGCGTCTGGAAAAGGAATTGTCCGCCCCCCCCCCCCCCCCCCCAACAACCTCCTTTGGCTACATCGAAGTGCCAAAACCAGCCCAAAACCCCCGCATTTTTGCACAAAACCATGTACCATTTTTCACGGATCTGGACATATGTACTTCGTTCAGGGTGCGTTTGTACTAAAAGCGAAATTC
>JASAMZ010004177.1:0-11747 GCA_030248115.1 Linhomoeus sp. GSCO2_2 | reverse complement strand
GGCAATAAGCATCCATAGTGGACCGCTAGCAAGCGGAGAAGGAAGCGCGTGAACAGTACGTTCTGCGACAGCTGATAGTGCTCGTTGAGCTGCTGCGCGCCAGTCCTCCGCCCTGCAAGTGTCGCCTTGCAGTAAATACGTGGGGGCATGGCACGAATAAAATTCTGGCACACGGTTTGTGATTGACATCGGTTTGATACAAGGCGTAACGCGTAGCACCGTGTTCTGCTATAACAAGTGGCCTGCGAAGCACAGTGGAACGGAAGTCACCGACCACCACTGGTTCCCCGAAGTTGGCTCCTTTGTCTTTTCCAGATGTTGTAGTGGATGGCTGTTTTAAAGCCTGCAAACTGGACAATGACCACTGCGGCGCTGACTGCCAGAGCGGCCGGAAAAGCCACCCCTTTGACAGGGGAACAGGTAGTTGTTGCAACATCAAGCGCTTTGCCAAAGCCTGCCGCGCTATTGGCAATTGCCATGGCCGAGGCTGGCAACCACTGAAACGGCATTGATTTTGGCCTGTCGACGTCTTTTGCCGGTAATTGCAACTGGAACTAGCCTGCACAACGAGTCCCATGACGATTATCCACATTGACTTGGCACTTTCGTAGTTCTTGTACATGAGAGAAGCGTACAATCGCTCGACTGTGGGGACCAGTAGACCATAGTTGATGGCAACCGCCCCGCCGCTCTTTGGGGCATTAGTGAAGGTGCACTTCCACTGGGCCAACAGGCTGTGACATACATGCGTGTCGTGCGGTTGAAGGAACGACCGGCCTGCGTGGCTTAGCTAAAGAGGTTATGCAATTGTTTAGAGGAAAATGTCGCGCTGAAAGGGGATATTTTAGAAGTTATAGCAAAGCTCTAAATTCCAGCATTCTTTTCGATAGATCAATTGTGCATCCATTTCAGACAACACACGCTCGCACGCACGCACGCACGCACGCACGCACGCACGCACGCACGCACGCACGCACGCACACACGCACGCTCGCACGCACGCACGCGCGCACGCACGCGCTCACGTACGCACGCATGCACTCACGCACGCACGTACACATAGCATAACCAGGACCTTGACGAAGACGTCGGCGAAGCTTGCGGCCGATAAATATGTTGTAGCTATTGCCAGACTGGCGAAGAGAAAGCGCAAGTTGACATGGAAGGCTGCTTTCTTGATCAGGCCAATGAACAAGACAGCACTAGCTGTCATTGCCGTTGAATAATGGAAGAGTTGCAAAATGCGGATTACTACCAACCAGGGATTCTGCTGGATGGCCTTCGCTAAATGACACTTTGCCAGAAAGAAACCTTGTGTGTCATTTAATGGTGACATGTTTTATGAACCGCGAATGCCCCAATCGTTCTTTTGACGAACTCGAGGGGCAAACACAGTCCTTCCGCTACAGATAGACCAGAAGACCCCACCGATCCAAGGGGCGTTTCATGCAGGAGTAACAAGTACCTACTTCCATCCCCTTGTTTGAGCCAGCAACTAATTAGCGCATGCCTGCTGCGACGCTTATATGGTTTCCTCTCGTTGCGGAGACGGTCAACAAGTCTTAGATTTAAACAGCGTAGCGATACCATCCTGGCTGGTGAAAAGCAGAGAATCAGCAAAAGGCCGTATCCAAAGATGACAATAATTTTGTGCCTTATAGCCCTAGGCCCAGTAGCACATTCATTCAAAAATATCTATCTTGTGAGGTAGAGCACTTCAGTTAATCCGCATCCAGGTCGCGAACTTCGTGTCGCTCTCCAATTCCACCCCTGTCAACGCAGTGTAGAGCGAGCACTTCTGAAATACAGCGACGATAAACAGAAAACAAAAATTGACTAGGTTTTAGTATTATTTCGCCGCGCCCCAGCGCGGCGAGTATATATGTTACAGTGAATTCCAGCATCCAGTGAAAACCCGCATATGCGGATTTTCACTAGATGTGTTAGTGAATCTGAATACCCGCATATGCGGGTTTTCGTGAATACCCGCATATGCGGGTTTTCGTGAGTACCCGCATATGCGGGTATTCACTAAAAAGTTTAGTGAAAACCCGTCTAAGAGTGCATGGTGAGTTCTGAACGAGTCTACACCAGATTACTGAATGAGTTCATACCAAAATACTGCATCAGTCCACACAAATTACGGAATACACCAAATTACTACACGAGTCGACACCAAAAGGGGATATCGTAGGTCTGAGCAGGATGTGATCGTAGGCTCGGCGGAGATCGTAGGCCTGAGCAGGAGGAGATCGTAGGCTAGACGGAGATCGTAGGCCTGAGCAGGAGGAGATTGTAGGCTAGGCGGAGATCGTAGGCCTGAGCAGAAGGAGATTCTAGGCCTAAGCCTGAGCCAAAGCCTGAGCTTGAGCTAAAATCTTTGCCTAAAACCTGACTCGACAAACTTGACTTGGGTCTACTTACAACTAGACTCTAAGCCAAAGCAAAGCATGGCTAGGCTACAAGCAAAAGACAAGACTTGGCTACAAGCAAAAGACTAGACTTGGCTACAAGCAAAAGACTAGACTTGCATGTAGCGCTGGAAATACACATTGTATGTAATAGTGGAACGCATTGTGCGAAGTTATTCAATAATTGCTGCTGAAGTCGGGCGAGAAAGGGGGCGTGGACTCGTTCAGTAATTTGGTGTGGACTCGTTCAGTAAATTGGTGTCGACTCATTCAGTAATTTGGTGTGGACTCATTCAGAATTAGCCGTAAAATTGGGGCGCCGCTGGCATTCTACATTGTGAGTGGCTATAGACAGTCAGCGGTCAGTACAGCCTGCGCTCATCGTCGTCAGTACAGCCTGCTCCAACGCGTCACTTGCGCCACATCGGCCTCTAAGTGTATGGCATCTGCTTAGGCCCACCCCGGGCTATAGACCCTAGTTCTACACTGAAAAAATTGGGAACAAACAAATTTAACGGGAATGCTACACTTGTTGGAGTTTCTGTGCCCCCGTCTGCTAAAACAATCACGCGCAGTGCCTATCTGACACTCAAGGAGTGTCACGTATCACTTGTTACACACAGTTTGTTGCTGTAAGCTTGTTGTTCAACCTTCGAGGCCAAACTGTAATCAAAGAAGTGGCATTGGGCATCGCGCCAGCAGTTCCCGGCACAGGCTCGGAGGGTGGGCGTTTCCATCTGTTGGGAAACATTCGCGCGGACTTTCTTGCCTTCGCCGATCAACTTGAATCGGCACGGCTCCTCCGCTAGAAAGAGTGCGGCAGCAATATCACCAATATACGTCTATGTACATTACTATGCCAGGTAGACCTTTTGTCCGTCGGTCTGTCCATAACTCTTCAAGATCAAGATCAAGGCGCCTCTGCCAAGCTTGCCTCTTCTACGCAACTACAGCGTGCCTCTTCTACGCAACACAACTGCTTAGCCCACGTCGGCCTCTTCCACGCTTCAAGATCAAGAGACCCCTGTCGCCAAGCTTGCCTCTTCTTCACAACACAACTGCTTTAACGTCGTCCATCCTGTTCATCATCATCAATGTCGTCCATCCTGTTCATCGTCAGCGTTGTTCGTCCTGCTCATCATCAACGTCCTGTTTAACATCAATGTCCATCCTGTTATCATCAACATTCATCTTGTTCATCATCAACATCTGTCCTGTTCAGCATCAGTGTCCATCTTGTTCATCATCAACATCTGTCCTGTTCAGCATCAGTGTCCATCTTGTTCATCATCAATGTCCATCCTGTTCATCATCAATGGCGCTTTCCCACATGTCCATTTGAAGCAGATAGGATGGATGTTGACAATGAACAAGATAGACATTGGCCATCCTGATGATGAACAGGATGGACATTGATGATGAACAGGATGGACGTTGATGATGAACAGGACAGACATTGACGATGAACAAGATAAACAGGACGCATGTTGATAACGAACAGGATGGACATTGATGATGAACAGGATGGGCATTGATGATGAACACAATGAGCATTGACGATGAACAGGATGGACATTGACAATGAACAGGATGGATGTCGTGGTGCACGCGTGAGGTGACCAGCGCCATTGGCTCGCAACAGGAGAGACTTTGAGAATGAACAGGATGGATGTTACGGCTAGAGCCATTGGCCTTTACAATGAACAGGATGGAGTGCGCAAAGCAACCAGAGTCATTGGTTCGCAACAGGGCAGACCTTGACAATGAACAGGACATACGTTGATGATGAACAGGACAGACCTTAATGATCAACGATGACGTTGATGTTGATGACCAACAGTACAGATGTTGGATCAGCAGGATGGACATTGATGATCAACAGGGCATACGTTGATGATAAACAGGACAGACGTTATAGAACGCGCGCGAGCCGACCAGCGCCGTTGGCTAGCAACAGACCTTGACAATGAACAGGATGGACATTGACGATCAACAGGACAAACATTGACAATGAACAGGATGGACATTGACGATCAACAGGACGGACCTTGATGGCCAACGATGACGTTGACATGGACGATCAGCAGGACTGATGTTGGAGATAGCTGGACGGACGTTGATGATGAACAGTATGGATGTTGACGATCATTAGGACGGACGTTGACGATCAACAGGATAGACGTTGACAAGGAACAGGACGGACATTGGCAATCAACAGGACGGATGTTGACATCACACAAATTCTTCTGCAATGGGAAGGAACGGCTGGGTAGTCTATGACTATGGCATGTGTGGTCTCTCCAACTAGCTTGCGTTCTGATAACAGGCTACCTACCTACAGAGGTATGTACGCATGACAGACGCCATGAGGCTCACCTGTGTTGATGTGGCACAAAGGGTAGCGAGAGGTACTACATTCTACATCCACAGCGAGATGGCCAAAAACCCCTCCAATTGCGGCGCAGTTCTCTTCGTTGTCTTCTTCATAGTTGGTTGTAGGAAAGTCGTTGGGGCCACCCCCAAACCACGCGGCGTCACTGGCCTCCACCTGTTGCCCCTCGATGGTCCAGAACCAGCCGTCGCTGGGAGTCGCTTGATCGTCCAACTGAGTCAAGCCTACCCACCAGTAACCGGTGTTGCCTGATCAGAGTTAGTCACGTGGTGCGCTCACGAATGGACATGCATACAGTTCGAGTATCCCCAGAAGTACGGGGGGTGTTCAAGTCGTCAGCACACAAATTTATGTGCGTCCATATTTGTCGTCAGTAAATACAGGGTTTTTTTAAAGTGACTGGTCGGGAACTCGAATAACTTCTGCGCCGGTTCATCGATTTTAATGAAACTTGAGCAAACTTAAGTTCCATATGTAGGAAAGCTCGTGTTGAATTTTTACGGAAATTGGCCCGTCATAGCGACTACGCGACCGCTTGAAAAAAGGTCTACTTTTCAATAGGAGCCGTTCTTCTTGGCCGAGGAGGATCCTGATGGCGTTGGCCCTGATGGCGTTGGCCGAGGAGGATCCTGATGGCGTTGGCCCTTCTTTCAAGCGGTCGTGTAGTCGCTACGAGCGGCCAATTTCCGTAAAAATTTAACACGAGCTTTCCTACGTATGGAGCTTAAGTTTGTTCAAGTTTCATTAAAATCGATGAACCGGTGCAGAAGTCATTCGAGTTCCCGACCAGTCACTTTAAAAAGAACCCCTGTATCTATTTATGAACCTGTAACATTCTTCAGAATGTCGGCTTCTTCACTGGTGACTCTAGTGGCCAGTTCACCTCCAGTCTCATGGCAGAGGCCATGTGCAGTAGGTTGGTCGACCGAATAAGGAATGAGGACTAGACAGCGCCCGTTGAGATTGCTCTGACAGTCCAGCGTGGCTGTAATGAATAACGCGAACAATCGTCCTGTTCTAGGCAATCTTCCATTGAACCAACCCGCCATAACTGCTGTCGCCGAGAGAATCCATGTTGCGCATTGGGCGGAGAGAACGACGTTGCTTGTCATGCTGACCAGACTGAAGGATTGAGATTACTATAGTGGGGTTGTGTCCGATATCAGCTAACGTCACACAAGGAAACCTAAAGCAGCGCAGCAACAGTAGGGAATATTACAGGTGATACTGGAGGTCGTGTAGGCAAGACGGCCGACTCTCAATCTCGACTGTCTCTGTCGACGATACCCAATGGGAGATCTCCAAGCAACAGTCATTGTCATTCATCGAAGCACGAACTGACAACGTGACGCACGGTGACGCAAACAATCTATCCATACCACGTGAATCGTCAAGGGCAAATTCTTCTGCTTGAGGTACACGTACATGTGTCAAGAAACTTTTGTCCGGCACACCTTTCAAACAGCAGTACACCATTCACCGTACGCTATATTGAATGCGACAAATACTCTTCGGTGTTATGCCGCGCGCGAGTGCACTAATTGGGTCGCCCATGTGAGTGCGCGTCTTTGTATGCGCACATGCGCACATTTTGGGTTGTGTGTTGTGCATGTATGTATTGTGCGATTGAGACTTTCAGTTGTTTGCAGCTTGAAAAGAATGATTTGAGGCAAATATCCAGACGGTAGAAAGGTTGAATAGGGATCGTTCGAGAATGGGCGCTATGTTCAGCTCGTTTATGAGGCGAAAGCACCCTCCAACCAGCACCAACGATGGCCGGTGCCAAAAGAAGCAACCGTTGTCGAAAGTGAAACTGCCGTATTCGGCGCCCATGTTTCTGGTGCTCGAGAAATGGAGGTGCGATCTTCATACAGGGTTATTTTTTAAAGTAAGGGGTCGGGATCTCGAATAACTTTGGCTCTGGTGAGCCGATTTTGATGAAACCTAAAACAGTACAAGTCCAATATGTACCATAGCGCGTGTTCATAGGTGCAGGCGGGGGGAGGGGGGGGGGGGGGGGGGGACCCACCCCCCTATGGCCCTGGCCAGCTGGCCTTTAGTGAACTTTTCACTGATACTCCCCCCTGGCATCCGAAATTCGGGAAAAAATCCAGAAATTTCGGAAATTTTCTTGTATTTTTGGTAGTTTTTGGTCCTATTTTGTCCAAATTTTCGCCTGCTGAGCTATATTTCGTCTATTTATGCACAAATTAGCGTGTTTTTGACCAAATTGAGGCGATTTTTAGCGTATTTTTGGCCATTCTAAAAAGCTGTTCATTGGTCCCGGGACCCCCCCCCCTCTCAAAAATTTTCCTTAACTAGAACCCCCCCCCCCTGGCCTCCGGGTGGCCTGCACCTATGCGCGTGTTAAAATGTTGATTTACAAAAATTTTGACAAAACTACAGATTTTGGCTAGCATTTCCTGCTTCATTATCGTTCAGTTAAGTTGAAAGATTGCATATTTAACGTCACAGTGGTCAGCGTAAGCAAGGGCGCCGCCACCAGAACGGCGGCCATCTCCAGCAGCCCTAAATGAGTAGGCCTTCGTTAGCGCGCTAGTGTAGGCGCTACGCACGCCCGATTTGGGTAAAATTTTAACACGCTCTATGGTCCATATTGAATTTGTATTGTTTTAAGTTTCATCAAAATTGGCTCACCAGGGCCAAAGTTATTCGATCTCCCGACCCTTCACTTTAAAAAATAACCCTGTAGCTGCTTCAAGTTACCTCCTTTGTGAGTTACTGGTATAGCTCATTGAATTGCATATAAACTTCTTCAGCGCTCAATTTGTGGACGAGGACGGCGACGTGGCACACGAATTCTACTACGAGATTCACGACAGCAGCAATTTGGGCCCCGAAATTTGTGGCGCTGGCAAAAAACGTTCTGGCAATGGCGGCAAAATACAGGTTGAAAACAGACGAAACGTGGCGAGGCTCGAGAGGGTGGTCGAACGTCTGACGCCAAGGGTGAATCATCAGCATAAATTACGCTACAAATAAATTGCACTACCAGTTTTGCCATATCGCCTCAGGGCTATGTGAAGTACCCCATTCCGAGGCTGCATCCCGACCTTCCCTTCGTTATGGTGGAAGTGTCGCGTCCCGCAACGACAAACGACGCGACGACGGCGAACTTTTCGCGATAACGCAAAATTTCCCGCTCTTTTCACTAAATGGAATCAGTTGGAAATTATCGAAATTGGTCTGTGCTACTTGTCAGAGTCGTCGTCGGTTCAGTGGCGTAGCCAGGGGGAGCAATCGGGGCAAATGTCCCCCCCCCCCAGATAGCCAGCAAGACAACAAGATTAGTAGACGGGGGCAGAGCCCCTCGGGGCACTCCTCCCCTCTGTCATAAGAATTTTGGGAGTTGAATCGTGCTGTCCATTGATCAACGAGACAGGTCAGTGAGGCTTAGTGGCCATTCTGATCGCAAAATTAATAGCAAATTCGGAATTGTCACCCTCCAATACCCCACATTCGACATACAACACACTTAGCTTCAGCTGAACTGACACAACCAGGTTTTCCACTTGATGGCATGTATGGTGGCAAGCAAATTCTTCAGATATGGTCCCACAGATCTCAAAACGAAAAACCAATGTCAAATTCGTGATCAGCGTCCCCGAAAAGCCGGAATCGAGTACTTACACGGTAGGTGCCCCGGACAAATCGAGCAACCAAAATTTTGAATTCAAATTTCCCGCCAAAATACGCGTTGGACGAAAAATGTGCTTATAACAAAAACAACGTATCTTTTGATGCTCTATCACGTGAAAGTCCAAGTGACATCAAAATGTCTCGACTGACCCCACTTTACACCGAAATACCGAAAATTCGTAGGAAAAATGTGAATTTCACCTAAAAATTGCCCCCGCCAAAACATGAAATTCAAAACCTATGAAGATACTTGTAAGCCTCACAAACCCTGTTAATATCGTCGGAATCGATCCGCGCAGTCAAAAATGGGAAAGGCACCACTTTTGAATTTGGACTGAAAAATCGATTTTTTTGGTTTTCACGCAAAATTCGGCCTCTCCCAAAGAAGTGACCTACTACACATTTATAGAGCTCGCCGAGCCCTATCGAATGGTGTTTGTCCCATCTCGATACGAGCACCCTATCAATAGTTACGCCGGCCCGAATTTTTGCCCGGAACTCCGGGACCCAACTTCGGGCAATATTTCCCAGCCCGGGGTACATCTGACCGGATTCAACAATGCGGTGCGGTCATTGGCTATCTGAGATGTGCCAGTTCTCAATAAGCTAGAACTTCTACTTTAAAAATAAAACACTTACAGCGGGGGCCGCGAACCCTATTTTTGGGTCGAAAAACCGGGTTTTTGCTACCCGGCCCGGGCAGGACCGGATCCAGCCCGGCGGCGCCCCCACCATCGGATAGCCCAATGTCTCTTACATATTCGGCCCAAAGCTCGTCTCGCTACGTTCTACCAGAACACTATTCTAAGCGTCCAAAGTTCGTCGGAGGCCGAAAAACCGGGTTTTTGGCAACTTGCCAAAAATCGGGTCCCGGACGGAAGTCGAGACCCTCGATGCACACTGCGCATTCCCGAAACCTATCGAATAAAAAAAAATTCGCCCAGATCGGTCGAGTCTAGCCCGACTTATGAGCGTTTGAATTTACACAGAATCCGCACGATCACTATAGCACTCCTCCCTTTTGGAGGGGAGGAGTGCCAAAAAGTTTTTGCCTGCGGCGCGCTGTAAACAGTAAAATATGTTCGCCTGCGGCGCTGTAAACAGTAAAAAATTTTCGCCTGCGGCGCTATAAATAGTAAAAATTTTTGCCTGCGGCGCTAAAAGCAGGAAGAATTTTTGCCTGTGGCGCTGTAAAAGTGAATATTTTGCCTGCTTCGCTGTAAATAACAAGATTCTACCTGCTCGCTCATTTTGCACCCGGTAACGCCCAACGAGCAGCTAAAGAAACTTTGCCCTCCCCAATATTTTTTTGCCCCTCCCACTTGTCAATCCTGGTTACCCCACTCCGTCGGTTGTGTGTCATTTCCTTCGGAAGAGTGATCGCAGTGATCTCCAAGCTATTTTGTCTTTCGCTCGCGTCTGCCGGCCGCCTGACGTAGACGTTCGTTCGCAATGGGATTCGATGATTGTTGCTACCACTGCTAGGTTGGTGCCAGTCTGCGTGTCATCGTGGTGCATTTGAACAACGTGCTGAAGTACCTACCTATGTCTGGTTGAACCAACTTCAGTGACGACAGACGACACAACGCAGTGCTGTAACATAAGAGGAGATAACGGTACGCGCACAGAACGTAGATTTCAACCTGCAGTAAGATGAGGAGAAGATGCCTCACACACTAACTACAGAAACAATACCACATCGGTTAGTTTGCTGGCAATGCCAACCGCCTGTAGAAATCGTCGTCGTAGAAGCCACCCAATCCAGAGTGGCCAAGAGAAACTCAAACTAGTTTGTTTCAGTTTCAGTTACAATCACTTGACTGAAACTGAAACTGAATCGAAACTGGCACGGACTCCATAACTGAACCTGAAACTGAAACTCACGGATTAGTTTCGATTATTGGAATGCCTAATTTCACCAAATTTTAGCAGATTTTCATAATATTCTTGCCATAATTTTCAATATGTGTAGACGTTTTGTTGATATTTAGGTTCAAATATATATGCAAAGATGCTATGCCAAGTAAAGAAATGGCTTTTTTCGCCGCCCCCCAGGGCGGCGAGTATATATGTTGCATCCACTTTCCGCAATCCAGCCAGATTGCGCAATCTGGAGGGTTTTCCTCCAGACTACGCAATATGGCGCGTTCTGGAGGGCGGCCCCTCCAAACCGCGCAATCTCTGGTCGGCGGGGCTCAGCAGGCCTGAGCAGGAGGTGAATTAGACGGAGGAGTGTTCATCCCACTTACAGTTTGCACTAAAACTCTGTCGACGTCGCGCCTGGCGGGTCGAAAACTGAGGCTTAGCGCGACCACCAACTTCAGGGCGCGCTCCGCGCGCCCTGAAGTCGGTCACCGGTCGCGTTAAGCCTAGCTTCGACCCGCCAGACTGCGACGCCGACTAGACTCTTGTGATCCGTTTCTGGGCGCAGGGCGAGCCTAAGCATAGCCTGATATGGAAGGAAACAACTTCCTGGTAAAAGAATTAAACGTAAAAGTTAAAGAATTCAATGTTCTAGCAGCTGATTGCGCGTTCTGGAGGGGCTGCCCTTCAGAAAGCGCCATATTGCGCAGTTTGGAGGGGCACCCCTCCAGATCGTGCAATATTGCACATTCTGGAGGATTGCGCCGTCCGGATGCAGCATATATACGGACGCTATTGTCTGTTTGTGTGTCCGTCCGTGTGTCCGTCCGGAACAACTAGACATGACGGTTAGTGCCACCCGATGGAGTCGAGTGCGCTGAGTAACGCGCCGTTGTCCGTTTCTGTTGCTAGTTTCCCTATTTCGAGATATTTACAATTAAAATATGAAAATGTCAAAAATGACACTTTTATTTACAAGTCGTATCGGCAAAGTTTTTGCTGAAATGGAAAGGGCACAAAACGCGATGAATTTGTGACATAGTTTCGGATTTTGGAATTCACCAAATTAGGGATATTTTCAAGGTTTTTGTCAAAATTCCCAAATTTCGAACAATTCAAACAACTTATATTTCAAAACTTCTTTGCACCGCTGTATCGAGCATAGTCTGCCAAGTATTTAGCAAATAGTTTCAGCAATTATAATTGACGAAATTTAGGATATTTTTAAGGATTTTGTTAAAATCCCCAAATTTCGACAATTTCAAACAGCTTAATTTTCTAAATTTCTTTTCACGGATGTGTCGAGCATAGTCTACCAAGTATTTGTCAAATAGTTTCAGATTTCATAATTAACGAAATTAGGGATATTTTCAAGGGTATTGTCAAAAGTCCAAAATTTCAACAATTCCAAAAAGCTTAAA
>JASAMZ010004175.1:0-10013 GCA_030248115.1 Linhomoeus sp. GSCO2_2 | reverse complement strand
TCTTCGTTCAGTTACGTATTGCTATGAGGCTAGGGCCGCGCAGCAGCCAGCGAGCGAGTTGCCTTGTAGGCTGATGCGCGCGCATAAGCCTAGTATGTACGCCCCATGCGCGCACCAACGTTCAGCTATAGCACTAGACAAGGCGGCGTCGCCGCAGCCTCGTTGCAGCAAGATACTACCCCCTACCTTCCGCGCGGTTAGGAAAGAGCTGCCACGTGCGTTTATTCTTTATGCGGCGAGCGAATTTTGCGACGGCGACAACGTCCTTCGCGTTGCACTCTTGAAAGCGCATTCCAAGTGGATTAGAACTTGAAGAAGCAGAGCGCAGAACGCAATCGTTCACCACAATTGAAGCAGTACGCAATCATAGCGATTTAGAATTCTCCAAACCTTCAGTGTTTACAATGCACCGTATTAAATTAGTCGCTGACTACTATTGAAACCCAGAACAAAATAAAACCTACTGCTATGTAAGACAAGCAGTTCGTAACTCTTTCTGTACCTAAGAACTCTAGAATCTATCCGTTCTACAGAGAAATTATCGACATTTACAATACCAAACAACGACACGTCGTACGCTTTCAACGATTTGTCGAACGTCGTTCAACGCTGCGAGAGCAGTATTTTGCCCGCTAGAAGAAGCTACCTATTTCCGCATAAAAATGTCGAAAATGTGGAGTTTCTTCAAGCGTATTTACTATATTGAAAATTTTGCGATATCGCATGAAAGAACACGTCGACAGCTTTCAAACGAAATACGACAGACGTTTCTTCAACGTAAAACGAAAGAATCAGAGCCGTTTTCTATTGTCCAACATTTGGAATACTGTAAGTCGCAAATTAAAATTTCAAAGTCACGCACCATAGGAACTCGAATGCTCAATGAAGCCAAATTTGTCGAAACAACCCAACAACATCACTCTACGACGCAAGACGAGCATATTAGAGCAAATTTAGTGCCAACGGAGCCGAAAATGTCGCTTTTCGTGTTGCGTGTTTGCGTAATTAAGAAACTTTTAATGCCAACCGAAAGAGCACGTCAAGACCTTTTAGTTGAGCTATCGCACGCCGCTCTACGACGTAAGACGCGCGAGTTAGAGCCGCTTTCCGTTTTGACTTTCCGGTTACTGTAGCGCGCGCAATTCAAACTTTTGAATGCCGATTTCTCGAGGCACATTACCAGTGAGTCGAGACCTATCCATAAAGCCCAAGATCTCCTTCCTACCACTTACCGACGCCGAGATATGAGAGCGTGACGAACGCACGCACAGACGAACGCACGGACGATAAGCTCTCGTAGGGGTTCGCCCGGCTGAGGCCGGGCGAAAAAACGTGTACCACAATTTAAATGCAGCTATTACCACGATACGGTTGTCTGTACAACTGATCTAAAGCTCAGTGATATCGCCGCGTTCGCTATATGGTATCGGCATGATACGACGCCGTTGATCTGAAGTTTTATACCTGTGGGAATACGCCACATCGAACAAAAACACTTGCCAACTGTTTGGTCCAGTCGTTCTCTACCAGGAATTTCGTTTGGTTGCGTATTTCTGCGTTATGACGCTTTTGTCAATTTATGAAATTTTGACAAATAATTGCGTATTTCTATGAAATTTTACATTTGAAAAAAATTTCTTTTGTGTTACAAATTGTCCACGGCCTATGCTCTTTCCATTTCTGAAGAAATTTCGCCGCTAGCTCATCAGGCGAAAAAGACGATTTTTGACATTTTTATATTTTAATTGTAAATATCTCCAAATTGCAATTTTTTAAAACTGAAAAACTATGTCACAAATTCTTATTGGCTTACGACGTTTCAGTTTCTGCATTTACATTCATCAATAAATGACGTTCAATTTTTGTCAATTTATGAAATTTCGACAAACAATTGCGTATTTCTATCAAATTCCACATTGACAAAAAATTTCTTTTGTGTTACAAATTATCAGCGGTCCGTGCTCTTTCCATTTCTGAAGAAATTTCGCGGCTAGCTCATCAGGTGAAAAAGTCGATTTTCGACATTTTTGAATTTTAATTGTGAATATCTCGAAAATGCGACGTTAGCAACAGAAACGGACATTGGATCCGTACTCAGCGACCTTGACTCTACTTGACCACATATGCCACATGCTTTACTTCGGTGCCACGGACACACGGACAGACAGACAGACAGACAGACAGACAGACAGACAGACAGACAGACAGACAGACAGACAGACAGACAGACAGACAGACAGACAGACAGACAGACAGACATTGTCATCCATATATATACACATCGCCGCGCTGCGGCGCGGCGAAAAAAACAAAAGTATTTCTTTAGGAATGACCGTTCAACAACTGCCTCAACGTAAGCTTTCAAAAGGTCGACCGAATGCCGCTCTACAACGCACGACGAGGGCCGATTTGCTGTTTGAACCTTTGAGTTACTGTAGCTCGCGAAAAACAAACTTTCGAATCTCGACTTCTCGTAAAAGAATGATCAGTGTGCCGAAACCTATTCAACGTGCCCAAGATCGTCTCTCTATGACGGAAGACGAGCGAGTTATAGAAGTTTTGCGTTTTAAACCATTGGGTTGCTGTAGCTCGCGATATTCAAACTTTTGAGTTTCGACCAATAAAAAACAAATGATCAGTGAGTCGAGAACTATCCAACAAACTCAAGATCGTCTCTCTACGACGCACGCTGAGCGAGGTAGAGCGATTTCTGTGTTAAAAACGCGAGAATGTCGCTTTTCGTGTTGCGTGTTTGCGTAATTTAGAAAATGTTTTATGCCAAACGAAAGACCGCGTCGAGACCTTTTAGTGGATCTATCGCACGCCGCTCTACGACGTAAGACGAGCGAGTTAGAGCCGCTTTGCTGTTTTAACCTTTGAGTTACTGTAGCGCGCGCAATTCAAACTTTTGAATCTCGACTTCTCTTAACGGAATGATCAGTGTGCCGAAACCTGTTCAACGACCTCAAGATCGTCTCTCTACGACGGAAGACGAGCAAGTTAGGGAAGTTATTCGTTTTGAACCTTTGGGTTACTGTAGCGCGCGAAATTCAAACTTTTGGGTTTCGACCAAAGAACAAATGATCAGTGAGTCAAGAGCTATCCAGCCAACTTAAGACCGTCTCTCTACGACGCACGCTGAGTGAGTTAGAGCGATTTCTGTGTTAAAAACGCAAGAATGTCGCTTTTCGTGTTGCGTGTTTGCGTAATTAAGAAACTTTTAATGCCAAACGAAAGAGCACGTCAAGACCTTTTAGTTGAGCTATCGCACGCCGCTCTACGACTTAAGACGAGCGAGTTAGAGCCGTGTTTAGTTTGAACCTTCGGGTTACTGTAGCGCGCGTAATTCAAACTTTTGAATTTCGAAGTCTCTTAGCGACATTACCAGTGAGTCGAGACCTATCCATAAAGTCCAAGATCTCCTTCCTACGACTTACCAACGCCGAGATATGAGAGCGTTCCGAACGAACGCGCGAACGGACGAACGCACGCACGCACGATGAGCTCTCGTAGGGGTTCGCCGGCTGAGGCCGGGCGAAATGATGTCTGACTAAGAGTTAAGTGCGTTCTGCGAAAGAACAATTGTTGTGGGTGTCACCCTAGTCATCTTTTGAAGAATCTCCCGTCTGTCTAACGGAAACGGCGCAGCTGCGACTTCTTTCTGTCAGCATATAGATTGTCATACCCATAGCCCATCTTCCCTGCTCAACAGACTAGACAGCAGCAAATCTCTCTGCTCTCTTGTTATTTTAACGCTCGCTCAGATTCGGCATTTGTCAGAGGCTTTGCCCTTTGTCGGTACAGACAAACCTTCCACGCATTCGGCGTTGTTACCAGGGGTGACACACCCACTCAAATTGAGCACGTGAAAAGGACCCCATACTTATGTTGGCTCGTTTGTCGCTTCGCTATGCCTATGAGAGCATAGTAGTGTTGGTACATAGTACACGTGCGTCGCTAGTACCTAACTGTTGTAACTCGAGTGTTTTGCTGGGAAACCGCTTTCTCACGCTGCTGAAATTGCGAAGGTTTGGCTCATTCCGTTGTAATCAAAGCCTCTATTGCTTTTGCACGTCTTCGTGTAGATACTGTATGCCCTCAGGGCGATCCGCACGAAACGATTGCTCATCAGTACAGCCTCGAAAGTGCAAGCAAACTGGAAGCTCCGTTTGAACCAAGAGATGTGCCTATAAGAGTTGGTAATGGGTGCTTGCGCTCAAATCCATTCACGCACATAACCTAGGTAAGTGCCTGTCTAAAGCACATCCTTTGTGGAATGTAGAGGGACCTGCTTGCAGATCGTGCGTGCGTATTGCACACACTGTGCGTACATTGTAGCTCTAACAGTCTCTTAATCCCCGCGCGAAACAAAGCAGCCAAAGACAATTCCGGTATCCGATTACCGATGTACCGTACTCTTCTCCATTCAGACGCAGTTTCAAAATTCAAAATGCTGGAAGCGCCTTCGAATCTGAGAGCCTCCTCTGGAAGCGGCATTCTGAGGGAGGAAAGGCCGCACTCCTTCAGGGCGGCGCACACGAGACACCACCACCACTATCACAATCTCAATGCAGGGTCCAGGCAACGACAGGTGCAAAACTGATTGTGATAACATAATTTGACTAATGAAATCAAAGTAGAATGAAATATCCTAAGAGATAGGGTATGTAGAATCAAGTACCATAAGCAACATGCAAACAAACACAGCAATGAACAATTGTAATAAAGTAATGAGCAAGCCAATGGAACAAAACAACAAATTCAAGGTAACACACAAACGTGTCATTTAGAAGCGCTAGGTAAATACTACATGTTTAGATTGAAGGGAAGTAAAGTAAAGAGCAAACGTAAAGATAAGTAAAGAGAAGAAAGAATTAAAGAGCAAACCAATTAACAAACTACTGTAATATATGCTTTAATGAGAGACGAAATGTTCGGTAGTGCGATCACACGCAATCTGTGCAACCAAGCCAAATAGCCCTAAGCAAACAAGTGTGCAATTGAATTCCAATTCAGGGCAGCGCCGCAGTGCTGAGTTTCCGCAGGAACACTCTGCAACTGGCCAGAGACCTGTTTTCACGCAGATTTTCAAGGGCGCCCACAGAGGTCTTCGACAGAAACGCCTCCTCCACTTCTCTCTCCAACAAGAAGACCCCTCCCCCTCCCACCATTGAGGATGTCGTCAAGGTTTGTTGCTAGTCTGGGTTGCCAAACTTTCGTGTGCTGTTCTGAATGTGGGGGGGTTGGGTTGTTGTGTGGTTGGTGTGTTGCGGTGCTTGTGTTGATTGTTTGTGTGGGGTTTCGTTTTGGTGTTGGTTGTATGGTTTGTGGGGGTTGTGTGTGGGTATGTTTTGTGGCGTGGGAGTTGGTAGGTGGAGGTGTTTTGCGAGGAGGCGTTGATTTTCATTTTTTTGGTGGTTTTTTTTTTTGTTTTGGTGGGTGGTTTTTTGTTTTATTTTGGGATTGATGTGGTTGTTTTTGTGTTTGGGGTTAGTTTGGTTGGGTCTTTTGGTTGGGGATTATTGTTTCTTTGGGTTAATGTGGTGTATGTTTACGTTGTGTGTACATGGGTCTATAGGCAGCGTGTGGTGCGGTCTTTTTGTCAGTGTTGGGCTTCTGATAGGTGGGGGGTCCAGGTTGGGGTGTCCCGGTCAGTTACCCATGGGTTTGCAGGGTTGGATGGGAGGAGGGGGATGGAGGTTATTTTTGTGCTCGTCTTTGTCTCTCTGTAGCTGGGTGGGTTTTTGGTAGTAGTGAGTCTATAGAGTATATTATGGTGTATTATTTTTTTGTATTATGGTTAGTGTGGGCGTTGGGGAGATTCGTGGGTTGCTGGGCTTCGTCCTGTTCGGTGTAAGGGGGAGCGGGTACCCGGGTTTTCGGGAGTTCGGTAGTTTGTACATTAGGGTAGATGGGGTGGTATAGGTTTCATCTGTGGTACTTTCTGTGTGTTATTTGATTGGTGGGATCTTGCTGTGTTTGATGTTTTCTGAATGGAGGAGTGAGATGGTAGAGCGGCTAAGGAATAGAGAGGGGAGGGTCTCAGTAGCGGAGAGGGGTAGGGGAGTGAGACAGTGAGAAGCCTGAGTGGAAGTAAAGAGTAGGAGAGGAGATCTTAGATCATAGCTTGCGGTGTTGCTTCAACAGTGTGCTAAGTGTTCTAATAATTAGGTAGGTGGTATCTTATACGGATTGGGCTTTTTTGTTTTGGGATCTTTCCCGAAAGTTGTGGGGTATGTGTCGATGTTGTTCGTGTTTGTGGTCGTGGTAGAGTATGATATAGTATGGTGAAGTCTCGTATGTGTGTGGTATGTAGGTTGTGGAGAGAGATATGGATGTGGCGGGAGCAGGATCGTATCTGATTTGTTTTGGTGTTGTGTGTCTAGGGTTTGGTTGTGTTTCTTTAGTGTGTAGGGATGAGGGGATTGGGTCGGGTGTGGTCGGGTGTAGGGGTGCGTGGGTTCGGTGTAGTGGTAGGGGGTGCTATGTATCTGTCGGGGGGGGCTGGGGTTCCGGGATGCGCAGTTCAAACGCCCGGTATAGTGGCGGGGGGGGGGAGGTCATTTTTGGGTCTTCGGGGGAGTGTGAATAAAGTTATCGAGGGTATGTGAGGAGGGGTGGGGGGGGCGGTTCCGGAGTCCGGACGGGGGCGGGGGTGAGGGGCGGTCATTCGACCAGGGGGGTGGCTGGGGGGGGGCCTTCGGGGGTTTGTTTGTTTCGTCTTTCTTTGCAGCAGGCTCCGATAGAAGAGAGGACGGTTGGGGCCCTGGAGGGGGGGGGGGGGGGGGGTGGGGAAAGGGAACCTGGGGACGGGAGGGAGAGGGGAATCCATGTTCAATTCAAAAAATTAGGTAGGTATTTACTCTTACACACCGACTAGGCTTATATTGGTATAGCATTCATTTCCCGAACACTAAAGTCCGTTCAAAAATAATGAGAACTGGAGGTTTTTCGGCTGGCTCCGTGACCTGTTTCAAGGTAAGAGCGCGGTCGGGGTACCATTCGATAGACCATGGAGAGTGGGTTTGCACCATGCGTGTTTTGCGAAAATTACGCAACACGCACAAAAAATAACGCTCGCTGAAAAAAATCGACTTTTTTAATACGGGGCCGATTTTTCTCATTTCAATTGCATTTTGTAGAGCAATATGTCCTTATTAAGTGTGTAAAATTTCGCGACCCTAGCTTGACGCACAAGAAAGTTACAGCGATTCTCCCGACCCCTACTTTTTTTAATCCTTAACAAATTTTTAAAATCGCCGCAAAAAATTGCCAAAACTCTGTAACTTGCGAATGGCTTGACCGATCTTGCTCATATTTGGACAGCGTAAGGTAGACATATAGGACTAGCTCAAAAGCAATCGACAGCCCAGCAGCCCCCATATTTCTTGAGCGGCGGCCTTTTCAAGACGCCGTCGCGGAAAAAGGGAACTGGGTGGGGACTGGGTATATTTTTTAATCCGACACGGCCAAACTGCAGTGCGCTGCCTAGGTACCCATGCCCTCTAATAGTGTGCCAAGTAACGCCGAGATTTCTCAATCGTCATAAAAGATATTCGCAAAAGAAAATTTTTTCCTTGTCTGGCGGGCGCTGTAATTTTTCCACTTTGGTTGATTGGCTGCAACTTATTGCCTGGTACGACTATCTAGCTCTGGTTTTTTTTGTTCGATGCGTCGTCCGGTTTTCAACATTTTTGTTGGTTACGACTATGTTCGAATTCTGCAGCTATCGGGAGCTACGGTGCCGCCAAGCCAATCGGAAAGATCTACTAATATCGTTACACTGAGGCCAAAATCGCAGAGTATCTCAGGAACCAAAAATGTAGCGCACACATCGGCGCATAGATTGGTGCATAAATGAAGCCACTAGAACTAGCCAGCAACAAGTTATGGCCAGAAAATGGCAGCTCAAAAATCTGAGCGGCAAAACGGCCAATTTGGCGTTTCTAGCAGCATATTTGAATGGCTGCTGTTCGCGAAGTTTCGGATCGATAGGTCTGATATTTTATGTGAAGGTAGTCCTATATGTCTACCATACGCTGTCCAAATATGAGCAAGATCGGTCAAGCCATTCGCAAGTTACAGAGTTCTGGCAATTTTTTGCGGCGATTTTAAAAATTTAAAAAAAAGGATTAAAAGGATTAAAAAAAAAATTTAAAAAGGATTAAAAAAAGTAGGGGTCGGGAGAATCGCTGTAACTTTCTTGTGCGTCAAGCTAGGGTCGCGAAATTTTACACACTTTATAAAGACATATTGCTCTACAAAATGCAATTGAAATGAGAAAAATCGGCCCCGTATTAAAAAAGTCGATTTTTTTCAGCGAGCGTTATTTTCTGTGCGTGTTGCGTAATTTTCGCAAAACACGCATGGTGCAAACCCACTCTCCATGGTCTATCGAATGGTACCCCGACCGCGCTCTTATCTTGAAACAGGTCACGGAGCCAGCCGAAAAACCTCCAGTTCTCATTATTTTTGAACAGACTTTAGAATAGAAGTTGACTTGACATCATTCGCCTTCCGTCACCGACAGCGTTTCGTTTCGAATTCCACGCAGGAGGCGCCATTCCCGCCCAACCCAATTACCTACATTGTATCCTCGCAGACAGGCGCCATATCTCTCGACCCCTTTTCCTCATTCCATCAAGTCATAGCCTCAGGCTATATTCCCGTTTCTCTATTGGGGATGTGATGGGCCAATTTCTCCACCCCCTCCCCCCCCCCACCCCCTAGCAATTCTAATCAAACGAGCTGACTCTGGTGTGCGCTATAGAAACAACGTGCACACAAACAGATACCCAGTAGTATGTATGCTCGAGCGTTGTTCCCCCATTGATATACAGCCGGGCTGTCTAGCGAGAAGAGAAAGAGAGAGAGAGAGAGACATGTCGATTCGAGGAGCCTTCTAGCGGCGGCGGCGGCGGATTTCCCCTCCAGTCGGTCCGTTCCCTCCGTAGCTGTGTTCGTCCCTCTTATAGCCTAGTCTGTAGGGTTGTCCGTGCGGGGAAGAGCGCTAGAACCACCCTGTATAGAGGCGTTTCCTCCCCTCCCCCTCCCACTGACTCTAACGCTAGTAGGAGGGCTTTTAGCAGCACAGGACAAAAGTAGGCTCGTCGTCGTCTCCTGTTGCGCTCGCTCTGTCTTTGCCATAAGACTCTGCGTATTGAACATTCTGAGGCAAATGCCAAAGAAATTATAAGAAATAGACTGAAATAGCGATGAATTTCTTCTCGAGCAGCGTGGCGGGAGCGGGTGGGGACGAGCTGGCGCAGCAACTGACAAAGGTGAACGAGAATGATTAGCCACCCGCATGAATCACCAAATGTCGATCGGGGTTCGTATGCACACGGATGTATGTGAATGTTCACTTATGAAATGTAACAGCACAATGTTCTGCAGGTGTATCCCTAGTATCCGTGGCATTCGCTTGTCACCGTCCCGCTTAGATTAGAAACACTACTGACAATTTAGGTAGATGTTACCTAATATGAAGCTTTCACTTTCCTGAACCTGTACACACTTCCAACTGGCTATACTCTTGCGTAGGCGCGCCAAAACCAGACCATGTATCAAGCTTCGAACATGCATAGCATCGCTCGGAATGTTTACGTCCAATTGTACTTTTAGTTTAGCAAGGGCAATTGTGAAAGGTAGGTGGAAAACGGAGTGCAAATACTCATTGAGCGATCAAGTTTCTAATTTGCACCTCAGAGCGCGTGTCATCATAGGCAGACACAGCACACAGAGGTAGCCTAAGCAATTCATTCCTATCAAGGCAGGCACCCTTTCCTCTCTGCGTGGCGATTTCCAATTTAGATCGCCCGCTGGTCTGTTGCATCCGCTACCCCCTTCCGCTGAATAAATATTCCGTCCAGAAGGGAGAATGACTACAAGTATCCTTCGAATATGCCAGCTGTAGTGCGTTGCAAATGACGCTGGAAATTCACATGAGAGTTTATAGACGACTACTCGCTACAATATTGGCTGCCGGCGAATCAGGCGTATCCACAGCAATA
>JASAMZ010004174.1:0-25814 GCA_030248115.1 Linhomoeus sp. GSCO2_2 | reverse complement strand
AGGCGGCGTCGCGTACCTTACCTATACGTGCATGTAGAGGACTGGGAACTTATTAGTAGGCACTAATCGTGGCTCTCCGGGACTCTCCGGAAGCTGCAAACTTTTGAATAGGTACGTACGTACTCATGTGTACTACTGCTGTGGCAACACAACGCAAACCAATAATCTGGGCGTTTATTTAGATGGCCCTTGGGGGTGACGCAGCTGCGTCTCCCTCTGGGGACCGAGACCTTTGGTGAGCTGACGATGGTGATTGGATATTGTGTATTGTTTCTGAACTCGCTATAAAAGAGTTTTGCGCTTGAAGGACCATGGCAAGTACTACGTCTGCCTCTTCCCCAAGGTAGAGAAGGTGGACGAGTTCAACCGCCTGATGATGGAGAGGCTCCAGTTGGACGTCGTGGACATCCCGGCATTGTTCGGAGGTATTGTAATTTCTACATTCTTCGACAGGCTCATGCAGAGTATGAATAGCATGAAAAGCGCTGTTGCAGTTGGACGAACCAAGAAGAAGAAGGCGCAGCAGAAGAAGGTGCAGGAGGAGGTGGCCGGCGGCAAGAAGATTCCCGCGGCGATGACGGGCGGGTTGGAGATCAATCTGCGAGTTGCTGTGGGCGCATTGGTCATGCTGAGACGAAATCTCGACCAGTCAAGGTGATCTAATTGCTGTTGCGGCGTACAACACACTACAAAGGTGGTTGGAAGCGGCTGGGCTGTGACACTGCTCTGTATTTCAGAGGCCTGATCAACGGAGCCGTTGGAAAGGTGGTGGAGCTGTGCAGGTCGAATGGTGACACCATCTCCACCATCGTGGTCAAGTTCAAGTCAGTGCCCCAGCCCGTCAGGATCACGCGTGTCCACGCCCCTTGGGAGGCCAGCAGGGGCGTCTACGTTGCGATGGACCACTTCCCACTGACGCTCGCCTATGCCGTCACAATTCACAAGGTATATGGACAAGGGGGTAGTTGTGTTGCATAGACATCTGAAGTGGATTGGGGCCATGAATCTACTGCAGGCGCAGGGCATGTCGGTGGACGGCGGTGTGGTGGACGTGGGCCAGGACATCTTCGAGGCGGGCATGGCCTACGTGGCCTTGTCCAGGTTCCGCAGCCTGGACGGCCTCTACCTGGCCAGCTACCACCCCGCCCACTGTTGGTGCAGCGAGGCCGCTTTCAAGGAGATGCAGCGGCTGAACCAGACCATCGGCAGCCAGATGGAGTGGGGCACGCCCAATGTCCTTCCTCCAGGCTTTCCTCCGCGCAGACTAGAGCCAAAGGGGAGGAACAAGAAAACGGTAGCTGTCTCGGCCAATGCGCTGATGGCGAACGTAGCCAGCGGAAGTGCCGCCGCGCCCACTGTCTCCGTGGTGCGCATTCGAAGCGAAGGCAAGACCTGCTACGCCAACCGCACTGTAGCACCGGCTGTACAAAAGTGTACAACCTTTGCCTGCCTCTCCTAGAGCCGCAGGTAGAGAGCGCCCCCTCCCCCCAAGCGGAAGTAAGGGGCATGGGAAGGTTAAGTTCAGAGGGTGCAATGTGACCGTACATATAGGACGATATATTCGTGTTCATTGCATCTCTTTAATTGATACTGTACCATACTCCCAAATCAGACACTTAATGTGCCAGTCTTCTCAGCGTGGCAGGCCTCTGAAAGATTTTAAAAATATGAAAAGTATATGAATTTACAGGAAAAGTCACAAATGTGAACTGGAAGGATTTTCCAACAGATTCAAAATGAACTACTGATTTAAATTAAATGAATTCTATGTATGCTTCTTAGCGCTATGTACAGACCTTGCGATTCTGACGAGATCTACTGATGTAAATGGGATGCATTCGAGCGAACTTGTCGGCAACGCATGCAGATTTAGGTGTGGAAAATCCAGCGTGCGATGTCACGGGCTGCTTTGCTTTCTTGTGACTAAGAAAACGTCTAGTACAGTTCTTACTGCTTCACTATCTTACGACATTATGCAGCATAGCTCGTTTCAATACCCCATGACTCGCAACGATAGCTCTACATACAAATACATCTGAATGAATTGGCACCTCGATAGTATGACAAGGATGCCGTATGATGCGCTTTAGGTAGCTCGGCTAGGAGTGAGAGTTCCATCTCTGGGTCTGTCAATGTGTTGCATGCTTCGTTCTGTGCTACGTTGTATCTCGAGTAGTAGTTACAGTATGATGTGCTTCGGCTTATTGGCAACCGCAGTGAGCGCTTCGGGCAGTGACATCGCACGCTGGATTTTCCACACCTAAATCTGCATGCGTTGCCGACAAGTTCGCTCGAATGCATCCCATTTACATCAGTAGATCTCGTCAGAATCGCAAGGTCTGTACATAGCGCTAAGAAGCATACATAGAATTCATTTAATTTAAATCAGTAGTTCATTTTGAATCTGTTGGAAAATCCTTCCAGTTCACATTTGTGACTTTTCCTGTAAATACTAAACACGTTCGGTTTGCCTTCCCACTCATCGTCGCTGCCACACAACTAGACACAATTCTCGGAAGTCCGTAAACACAACTCACACTTCCGTTAGCCACACTCGACCAGCGTGTTCCTACCTGGCCGTTGGCCACAGCACCGATACCTTCCTATACACAGTAAGACGAACGACACTACGTAACACTAAACGTGGGCCTCCAAACAACACTAAAGTCAAGCACCCGATGCACTACGCACAGTGAAGATACAGAACTACTCAGGCACAAGCGAACGACAAGACAGAGGTACCGAAAGTCAAAAGAGCTACTGAATCAAACAGCGACGTTTCTGTACGACGGGAGCGAGTGTGGCGGGCGGGGGTCTCAGCTGGCGCTTGAGCATGGCTGCGCAGAACTGCTTGGGGAATCCCTCAGCCAGCACAGAGAGGGCGCCGTTTGCCTGTAGGGCCGACATCTGGTCGGCGATCACCCTGGCCACGGCGTCTTCCATCACTGGTAGATGGTCGTCCTCGTGCAGCCGGAGAAGCTCCAGGCAGCTCCACAGCGACTCCGCGTCCACCAGAGCCGTCAGCTCCAACTGACAGCGCTCCGACAGAACGCCCATTTCGTACCTAGACGGCTCCCACTTCCACTACATTATCCGACTGATAAGATGGTGCCCGTGCGTCGTCGATTGATCGACTCACTTGTGCGCCAGCTGGAAGAGGTCAATCAAATCCTTGGGATTCTCGAGGCAGTCGGCGGCGATATCCGAGGTGTACAGGTAGTTGACGAAGGCTTCCAGGGCCACATCGCCGCTGTCGTCAAGCGCCAGCCTTCCGCTAGATGTTTCCGCCATCTCCGACTGCAGCATGGCTCTCAGCACTGGGGACGCCAGCGACAGAACGAAGCGATGCACCTGAAGACCCTCAATTGTGCACTGGAGTCGTTCTATGTCAGCGTTGTGTTAGTTATGTGTGCACATCAGGGAATGTGGCCCCACCGGATGCTCGCGCCTAGTAGCCGAGACGATGACGAAGTCGCGCCCTTCCATGGAGGTGTTGAGAGCGGAGATGTGCTGGGAAAGCTCGTTCTGAAGCCGCACTCCCGCTCCGGAGGCCAATACGCCGGTGGCACACTCTTCCAGGAACCGAGCGGAGCATTTGATGTGGATGCTGCCGTCCCTCAGCAAATAGTCGCCGAGCAGTTGCTCCCTGCTGATCCAGAGGGGGTAGCCTCGGCTTACTGATCCCACCAGCCAATGGGGCGAAAACTTCCCCGTCAGAAATCCTCCCATTGGGACGAAGCACTCGCGGCTCTCCTCGCCGTTCTTCCCGACAAGAAACGAGTATTCGACGCTTCGACCACTGTAGCCGGCCGACTTCGCCCGACTATCCCTCGTCAACTGGAGGAAGAGCGAAGCGAAGTCGGGCTTCGTCAAGAACGCCGACCAGCTTCCTCTGGGGTAGAAGAGCAGCTGCCAGCTCGTCCCGTTGGGGAAGGAGAAGCACTCGCTCTTGATGCAGTCGCCCACTCGAAAGGACTTGTCGACGGTTGCGTAGTCGGCGATGATGAGATGGAAGGCTGACTGCGTCTCTTCGACGGAGAAGCACTTGTTGGAGTTGATCGGCGCCGGCTGCTGAAATGCCCCAACGACTGCTGGCTGCTGAAATGCATAGTTTCGATTGGGGGGGGGGGGGGGGGGGTTAGGGGGGGGGGGGTTGTTAATCAACGGCCAACAAGAACGAAATTCTTGTTAATCCCCCCCCCCCCCTCAGCCGAGATTCCAGTTACCACCCTAAAAGCAGGAAATTTCCAAAACATCGACCTAAAATTGTCAAAAATTTTCGCCTGCGGCGCTCTTTTTAAGCAATTCTGAGTCATTTTGGTACAATTTGCTTCAAAATTGAGTAAAAAGATGCATTTTTGGCGACTTTATGGCAATTTTTAGGCTATTTTGGCTATTTTTTGGAGCTTCAAGAACAGGATTCTTGTTCTTGTTACCCCCTCCCCCCAAATCTCGGTCGAACCCCCCCCCCCCCCCCAGCCTCGCGACCAATCGCAACTATGCTGAAATGTTTCCCTTGGTACCATTCTGGCGAGTCAGGAAGGAACATATATGTATCGCCGCTCACCGCCGCCATAGTCGTCAGGGCTTGCCGTTGCTTCGCCACGCCTAACGCGACATTTCGACGTCGCGATTCTGTGAACATACAGAACGCCAGTGTCGCACAAACGCAAGAGGCAACAATGGCCAGGTCAAAAAGCTCGAAGTCGTCGAACATGGCACCTATTTCACCCGCAGGCCGCAGCACATAATTCTGCAGAAAAGAAGCAACAAAACTCCAATCAACAGATTCTCTGGTTGCACGCAGTAGGAGAAAGAAAGAGTGAATCGCAACGTTAGAGAAAACAGACCTACAGTAACCATTCGCCGTTTGATTTGAAATAGTGGTGCTTCTACGATTCGCCACCACCCGGTGTCGAAACGAGCAACTAATGGCATTACTTTCTCACTTTCGATAGTAGGAGTGTATTTTACGCATTTA
Source organism: Linhomoeus sp. GSCO2_2 (assembly GCA_030248115.1). Lineage (NCBI taxonomy): Eukaryota > Metazoa > Nematoda > Chromadorea > Monhysterida > Linhomoeidae > Linhomoeus > Linhomoeus sp. GSCO2_2. The sequence continues at coordinate 20,833 of JASAMZ010004174.1, read as the reverse complement.
TTGTGTAGTGCACAGTCTCCCTCGAGAATCCTGCCACCGTCAACGTCCATAGTTGAGCTGAGTACTGAGCCTGCAGGAGAGGAGTGTTGCCCTGGGTTTTTTTTTTGCGCAATATTGGGCGTATTTACGCCCAAAATTTCTGGAATACGCCGAGAATTTTTGACTAGGCGTAAACTTTTACGCCTAGAAATTCAGCTCTGGAAGTCTACCATAGAGGGCTTTTTCAGCAGAAGGAATCTATTTTGGAAAAAATTTCGCCTGCGGCGCTATTTTGAACGATTTCGGTTTATTTCAGGCTCAAAATTTGCTGTTGAAGCGATCCGCGAAGATTTTTTGTTATATTTTACCTTCATTTAGGCTGATTTCGTTGCAATCAGTGCAGGATGTAGTGATATTTCGGTTAATTTGGTTACGTTTTTGGACTTATTTTTGCTGTAATTTTGCGTGTACGACAGAATTTTGGGAAATACGCCTAAAATTTTTGGCTAGGCGTACGCCATACGCCTAGATCTCGGACGAAAAAAAAAAACCCTGGTGTTGCCCCGTTGATACGTACCTCTTGGGAGAATAGTGCGTTGCGCTAGGAAGGCGGTCGTTTGCGCTTGTTGAATGGCGTTACCGTGTAATCGTTCTGCATTCTCTTTGTGAAGCAGAATCAGCAGCGATGTCTGCCTCGAATGAAGAGGAAGTGGAGGAGCGTCTGACGCCGAAGAAGCCCTGGTTCAGGCCCTGCGACCAAGTCCGATACGACCTGAAGCGCTGCCTTCTCATGAGCGACTGCGTCAGACTGGTCAGCTGGATAGCGCATATCCGTTAGAGGTCGTCGCGCTATCGTTTCCCAATCCCTCCTCTCTGTTCGCAGGAGGGGAAGACGCCGCGCGAGTGCCTGGATGGGAAGTACCCCATTTCACAAAGAACGACAAGTGACAGGGGTGTTCTCCAGCGTTCTCCAACAGACGACTTTCCTATCAAATCGCCAAAATGAAATCGTCCAAATCTTCCCCTAGGGCTTTTTTACAAGTTGATCTTATATACCTATTTCAGGCCTCCTGAACACCGTGGACTGCTCCGTTTTGCTCTAGAGCGAACCATGCGGCCGTGACAGGCCTGCAAAGTGGGTACCCCTGGATAACAGGTTATTATCCGCCACCTCCCGATCTCCTCAGTATTGTGCAGCACTGCATGTCGTGGATGCTACAGAAGTCATGGTGATCTTCTATGTGACCTGTGGGCTACTTGTTGCAGCATACTGTACTGTGCCAGAGGCAATACAGACCCCGTACCTGAGCTGTTGTTCGTGACACGACTAACATGTTACCTCGCAATACGGATGGCACAGTGCCTTCTCGTTACGCTTGTAGCAGCCTCTGCTCTTACGATCAAGTAGCACTACATCCTGCTATACCATAAGCGTAGCATGTCATAGGTCAGCTGATGTTCAACGACCCCTGTTGGTGGGGTCATGGGAAATGCACAAAGATAACACATTAGCCTGGATAGAAGTATGCGTGTAGGTAGAAAAGCCACCCTGGGGATCTCCCCTGTGATGTTTGCCACTTGTCTAAGCAGTATGCACACCAACAACCCAACATCTCCTGCCTGTCTAGGTTACAACAGCCGGTTTGTTACAAAGGCCCAATTACAAGGACAGACTCAGATATTGCAGTAACATGTCATTCACACTGCCTACTGCAACTGGAATGGTTTAGCTATGTGTTGTGTATGCAAATCCATTGACTGCATTCCAGTGATGTTGCAATTTCAGAAGTGGCATATTCTTAGCGGTGTTCATTTCCAGTGTTATTCTTTGTGAACTTTACAAGTCTTATCTCTTGGATTCTGACATATTCAGTCAGCCTCAGCATGGACTTGTCTATGGAGGAACTGAGAGTGAAAGAAATAATAGGTGTGGCCAATGAGGATTCACCTGGGCCTATGGGTGATGATGATGGGAGGTATGAAGGAGCTGGCAAGATGACAAGAAGAATGGAAGATGGGTGGAAAGGTTGAGCCACCCTTCTTGAGAGGAGGCCCCCTGCAGCTGGCTGGACAAGTCTTCACTTCAAGAAGAGGGCACTGAGAAACATCAGGTATGGCATTTGGAGAAGTACCTACCTCCACAAGAAAATCAATGAACCCTAACAAAGAAATTACGACAAAAATTTGAAACTGTTGAATAACAGGTTACTTGGGGTTTCCTTTTGCCAAGGCAGCCACTGAGGTGTGGGTGCATGAGCAGGAGGAGCATTAGAGTACTGAGTCCTCGAGTCAGCTGGTAGGCTGTTACTTATTAGTTGAATCGACTGATTGTAACATGAACATTGTGAGGAGGGGCTTAAAATCCCAACCTCCCTCCAGAGACTGACTTCATCATGCACCAGACAAATCCAGGGAATAAAGACAAAGACATTCTGCCTCCCTACCTGGTCAATTTCTTGGCTCATTAGCCAACAGCAATGTTATTTATATCAGTAGTGTCATGCATGAGAAGGTGTGGAGTGAGTAGAAGAAGCCTGGGAGAGCCACAAGTGAGAGAATGCCAAGGCTGCCTTCTACAATTAGCTGGTGCCAAGTGCCCTGTCTGCATTGACAAATGTGAGCTCACCACTCCAATGACACACACACATGCTGATCTAGATGCACAAATCCAAATACACCAGGTAACTTGTTATCCAGATGTGCAACCACAACAACCAAATGAATGCACTCCTCCACATTATCAGATGAATGTAGTGTATAAACATTAGCATGTGCACTTGATCACTCATGTCTGCACATCAAGATGAAGGATGGAGACGAATTGCAAAATCCTCTATACTAATCTCCAGATGTCTGTGTGTTTGTGTGTGCATGCGTGAACATGATAACCTTTGACTGGGGCCGTGGGGCGAGGATCTCGATGATCTATGGCTAAAAAGAACCTCCTTGCCCCCAGGACGAAAATGTCCTATTTTGGTGTTTGGTCACCTCCTTAATTCAGCTGAAATTCTGAAAATATTGGCTGTGCGGCACTTTTCTGTGATAACTCCAGACTGAGGAGACAGATTGCGACAAGCCGTGACACAACAGAACCGCAGTTCGACGCTGACCAAAGTCTCCTGTGTTTGGTCTTCGGCCGCCTCCTTAATTTAATCAAAATTCTAAAAATATCGCTATCGCGACAAGCCACGCTTCAAAAGAACCACCGTTCGACGCTGACCAAAGTCTGTGTTTGGTCTTGGCCGCCTTCTAAATTCGGATGATCACCCGTGCAGCACATTTTTGCGCCCGACCATGTGAATCTGCTCGAACACCTGAGTTGTGCAACAACGGGCTCTGAGTATCTGCTCAAATGCATGAGTTGCACGACAACAGGCTCCAAGCATCCACTCGAACTCATGAGTTGTGCGACAACGGGTTCCGAGTATCTGCCTGAACACGCGAGTTGCGCAACACCTAGTTATGACTACAATACTCATGGTACATGCCATGTAAAAGAAAATGTACAGAAATGCTGCTCAACTGAGCACTTTGACACCAGCAGCATATGAATGGTATGCTATACAGTTGCGCAGCGAATATGAGAAGGAGAGCAGTGGGATGGGGGGGGGGGAGTAAAAAAGTTGACGAGGTAACATGTTACTCTACACTGGATAGCAGGTCTGCCACACACACATGGGGCAGGGGAAGAGTTGGGTGTCATGGCCCCATGGGTTAGGGTTGGTGGCATTGGCCATGGCCTGGAAGTAACAAATGTGGATGATGTGCAAGCATGGCTTGCAGCACAGTGAAATTCAAATCCAGAAGCACAAGGGTCACTTCATCTCATCCCCTTTCTGCTTCTCCTGCCAGCCCAGCCCAGCCCCTTGGGCCCTGTCCCTTTTGGGGGGCGGGTCTCGGGGGGGGGGGGGTATAGGACCCTCAGGGGGGGGGGGGGGTCAAAGACCCCTGGAGGGGAGGTCAAATGACTTAAAAATTTTGCCAAAAAGTACCAAAAAAATAGAAAAATTTCGCAAAAATAGGCCAAAAAATGCCAAATATCGCTTAGTTTTGGTCAAAAACATCCAAAATATTGTGCCACAGGCGAAAATTTTGCTATTTTCAAGTGCCACAGGTGAAATTTTTGCCATTTTTAAGCACCGCAGGCGAAATTTTTGAAATTCTAGTGGGGGGATTGGGGAAGGTGGGAGGGGGTACCTGGGGGGGGTATGGGGGGGTATGCTTTTGGCTAGGGGGGGGGGGCTTACCCCCCCCCCCCCCCCCCCCGGTTACACGTATGATACTACTGACCAGAATTATAACATGTTACTCAGCTCATACTGGCCAAGGAGTTGACCAGGTGGGGGTGGGGGTAGAATGTCCACTTCTTTATAGTTGACCATCTGCTCAATGTTGTATTACTCCTGTGCAGAGAAGCGGATAGATGGGAACCAGTGAGGTCAGCATTCCCACCTGAGTAGCTTATTATTCAACCAAAATAAAGGAGTCATACTTGCATGTCCAGAGATGACCACTTTTGTGTGTGAGACAGTACAGAGACATACGCAGCAAGACTAAGTTACCAGAGGCAGCTGGGTTGGCACAAATCACTCCTTCACAAAGGTCCTGTGATACCATCTCAAGTTTCTTCTCCAGTACTTGTTCAGCTTCTTATTCAGTGGAGAGACTTCAGCTAGCTATAGATGATGGGTCCACATATGTTGATGGTTCCAATCCTTCCATTCTTCTCATTCGGCATCTCCACCACTGTCTCTACCAGTACCCACACTCAACATAAGGGGAGAATGGACAGGTGAAATTGAAGAAGTACTTTGGGAAGTATCCCAAGCTAAGAGTATTGTCATAGTGTGCTCGATGCAGTGTGGAATGATTTGAATCAGTGCAGAATACTTGTGAGGATGATACTTTGTGCATATCAAGATAACATGTTACCCTATGCATATGCATTTTCCTGAGATGGATAACACATTAACCTATATCATATCATTAGCTGGATGACATGTTACCCTTTGAACATGCATTTTGCTGAGTTGGATAACATGTTAATGTGTGCCATATGCATTGCTTTTGTTTGTTTGTTTGTCATTGTTATATTGTTATTTTTGGTTGTTCTTTGTTGGTTGTTGCTATTGTTGTTTGTTGTTTGTTGTTGTGCTTGCATATCTGTATAACAAGTTACCTTGTGCATATGGATTTAGCTGCATTGGATAACACATTACTCTATGTCATATGATGATCTGGATGACATGTTACCCTATGCACATGCTTTGTGCTGAGTTGGATAACATGTTAACGTATACCATATGCATTGTTTTTGTTTGTTTGTGTGTCATTGTTTCATTGTTATTTTTGGTTGTTCTTTGTTGGTTGTTACTATTGTTGTTTGTTGTTGGTTGTTGTGCTTGCATATCTGGATAACAAGTTACCTTTTGCATATGGATTTCGCTGCATTGGATAACACATTACTCTATGTCATATGATGATCTGGATGACATGTTACCCTATGCGTATGTACTTTGCTGAGGTGGATAACATGTTAATGTATATCATATGAATTGTTTTGTTTGTTTGTTTGTCATTGCTTTGTTGTTATTTTTGGTTGTTCTTTGTTGGTTGTTGCTATTGTTGTTTGCTGTTGGTTGTTGTGCTTGCATACCTGGATAACAAGTTACCTTCTGCATATGGAGTTCGCTGCATTGGATAACACATTACTCTATGTCATATAATTATCTGGATGAGATACGCATGCATTCTGCTGAGTTGGATAACATGTTAATGTATGCCATATGCATTGCTTTTGTTTGTTTGTTTGTCATTGTTTTGTTGTTATTTTTGGTTGTTCTTTGTTGGTTGTTGCTATTGTTGTTTGTTGTTGGTTGTTGTGTTTGCATATCTGGATAACAAGTTACCTTGTGCATATGGATTTAGCTGCATTGGATAACACATTACTTTATGTCGTATGATGATGATCTGGATGGCATGTTACCCTATGCACATGCATTTTGCTGAGTTGGATAACATGCTACCATATGGCACAAGCATTTCATTTTGTTTGTTTGTTTGTTGTTTTGTTGTTATTTGTTGTTGTTTGTTGTTGTTTGTTGCTGTTGTTGTTTGTCAATCCTACCAAGAGAATAACACATTACTTGAATGCAGTACCCCAGCTCTCTTTGAAACTTGAACTTTTCACAAAGCATTGCTGTACAATCACAGGTTCCTACACACACACAAAGAGATCTCTCCACATACTGGTGTGGTCACCTATTTTGGTCACATAATAACATGTTACTCAGGTGGGTCTCCTGGCATCGACAATTCTTGGCCATCCGCTTGCCCAAGCTGCTCGAATGTGGTACCATTGTACTCGCCTCGGTGAGACGAACACGCTGCAAGTGGAATTAGCGCTCTAGCTGCTCTGTAGCGCGAAATCGGAGTGCGGAGTAACGAGTTACTATTTCGCGTTCTCCAGTGTTCTCCAGGGGCTGGAGAACGGGACGGAGCGTCCCGTTCTTTGTGTAATGGGGTACGAGAGCGTGCCCATGGCTTGCATCATGCTGCAAGTCGCCCTGACACACTGCAAGCGTTCCATTGTGCGTTGCGCTCTTTTGGAGAAGTTGGAAGCGTTGAGCACATTCGCCGTCTCTTTCCTCTTCAGTGGGACAACCGGAGTCGGCTGCGCGGCCGCCGGGGAGACCGCAACTGAGCTTTCGACCCGCTTTGCCGTCGTTTTTTGGATTGGATCCTGAATCGCTTCTGTCTTGATTGAACTGGGAGCTTCTGGACGCTGACTGACTGAGTGGCGGCTGGCCAGAAGGAAGAGTTGCATACACTTCTGAAGTGATGTCGACCTCTGCAACAGCGCCTTCGTCGAAGCTGAAGGGTCGTCGTCTGGCGGACGAGGTGGACAGAAGTCGGGCGGACTCCAATTGGCCCAGACTCAAGGAGTTGCTTCCTTCCGTCCAGTCGAAGGGCTCGGGTCTCGAGTTCATGGCTCACTTCGGAAGCACTCGCTCTTGATGCAGTCGCCCACTTGAAAGGACTTGTCGACGGTTGCGTAGTCGGCGATGATGAGATGGAAGGCTGACTGCGTCTCTTCGATGGAGAAGCATTTGTTGGAGTTGATGAGCACCGGCTGCTGAAATGTCCCAACGACTGCTGGCTGCTGAAATGCTTCCCTTGGTACCATTCTGGCGAGTCAGGAAGGGAAGGAATATAGGCGCTGTTTCAGATTAGCGGTCCTTAATGGAGATAGCGGTCCTTTCAAGTGAGAGCGGTCCTTTCAAAGAACACCGGTCCAATGAGTTCTCTCTGCGATCTTTTCTGAGATATTTTTAGGACCGCCCTTCCATATGGACCTTCCAGAAGGGCGGTCCATTGGCATACATTACATACATACAATGCACACACAATATGACGTAATGGGCCGGTGTGCTGTACCGTCGTTCCAGAAGGGTGGTCCATTTAGGAGAAGAGGCACGTCTGCCCACAGTGCGCCAGACGATTCGCTTGCGCCTCTCAGCTGGAGCAGCACCGCCTCTACATCCACAGCGAAGAGCGTCCCTTCGTCTGTCCCACCTGCGCGAAGGCCTTCAAGAGTTCCTGCAACCTAAAGGAGCACGAGAAGGTCGTCCACAAGCAGTTGAAGCCGTTCAAGTGCCCCTTCTGCGACTTCAGCGCCTTTCATTTGGGCAGACTCAACTCCCACAAGCGTAGGCACCACTGACTGCTGTGCAGAGTGTAGGCATGCGGGAGAGCTCGCGTTGAAATCTGAAGGCGAATCGAGTGGTTTTCGATCTCCTCGTTGATTGATTATCTCACTTCGCTTCCTTTACTTCAGTTCAAATTTGGTTCGTTGGCGCACGTGTGCAGCCTTTCCTTCCTTTGGTCGAGACGGTGCTCGTTGTTCCGTTACTGTACCAGTGGATTCCACTCTTGAAGTGCTAGTGCCGATTCCTTCAGTGTTTATCGTGATCGGTTGTTGCTTTTGGCGCGCACAGTCAAGATCGATTAGGTTGTGATTGAAGGCGTCGTCGGTTCGATCGTTGAGGGTAAGCGGCGGAATGAGGCCCTGGTGATTGAAAAGACGGAGCGACAACAGCTACAAAGAGCCAATAGTACTAGCGAATTCCTTGTGAAATTATCGGACTGTGTAGGGCCAAACGATGCAAAGCGAAATGCTCGAACAAATGAGAGCGAGGTCTGCTTAGGTGAATGGAATGGAAGCAACCAACATAATTAAGAGCAACACAACTAACGGGAACACGCTTAGTGACAGCTAGCTCGCCTCCTAGCCAAACTAACCAACAAAACCAGCCAACGACAAATGCCAAGATCACAAAGTGGATACGAATGCCAGCTGCGCGTTCATTCGAGTGACTGCCATCTCGCCGTAAGCAATCCAGAACTGCAAAAGAATACGCCACGCCACGAGCAATATGCGCTTCCTTCTTCTATTCGTTCTCGGCTTTGACCACGACCACGTTGGCGCCGTGGACCAGCAGGTGGGGGCGGTAGTCCAGATGGTAGTCGCGGCGCATCTCTTTGAAGTTGTGGATGATCACCAGCTGACCTCTGTCGGCGGGCCACTCGAAGTTCTCAAAGGTCCAGGTTTCCTTGCGCTCGTGCCAGTCCTCCATGCCCTCGAAGTGGGCGCAGTCGACGCGCAGGCGCTTCAGACCGGCGCTTCCCTCCAGGAAGTCGCGGTAGCTGATGACGGCGCCTTTGGGGACCCCTTCGACCAGGCGCACGGTCTCCTCCACGTGCAGTCTCTCCAGATTGGGCGCCACAGAGGTGAGGCAGTGGAAGACGGAGGTCGAATCGCGCTGAAGGTAGTGCTCCACTCGAAGCTTTCGCAGAGCGGGCATGCCGACAGGTTGCACCCCTTTTCGGCTCATGGCCATGGGCGGCAGCCACACGGTGCCCAACTCTAGCTTCTTAAGAGTGGTAGGCAGACGTTCCAGGCAGGCCGCCAGGGGGCAGCCGGCCGGCCAGTCGTCTGCTCTTTCGGTCACACGGAGGACTTCGAGCGACTCGTTGATGTTCTTGAGAATGCAGGAGTCGCTTTCACCGGCGTACGATTGCAGCGATGGCAACGCCACAAGTTCCACGACGCTCTTCTTCATCGCTTTGCTCATCGCGTCATCCCAGCGCCACTCAAACGACTTCAGACTGCACGCCTCCTTCTGCGACTGCACCACCCTTCGAAGGAACTCCTCCACTGGACCTGAAACGCCTCTGGTGATTGGATATTGAGACATGAGCCGCCTCTCCACCCACCTTCCAGGTAGAGTAGGCAGTCGCATACCACAAGGCGCTCAAGCGAGGCCCAATTGTCGCACAGGCGCGCCACGGCGTCCCAGTTAGGGCCGGGACGCGGGCGTCTTCCGCGGAACTGGGGGTAGTCCTGCAGGAGCGGGGTCAAGTCCATGGCGTCGCCGAGGTCGAAGACGCAACACTGCCTCGCGGCCGTGGTGACTTTCAGCCCGTGCGAGATCTTCGCCGCCTCCGCCCCGTATTCGGCCTCGACCACCCGCAGCTTCCAGGCGGGTTCTGGAGGCAGTTCTGGCGCCATTCCTTGCAGACGAGATGGAGATTAGCCCACTGCTGCACGTCGAGGTGGGAGACGATCTTCTGCTGGGCTTTGGACGGCAGCTGCGGCAGGAGGACCGACCGTTTCGGAGAAACCACGGCTTTGGGGGCTGAACGGAGGAAAGGAATTCACTATTACGATTTGATTTAGACTGCAAAACAAGGGATCTGACCACCAGTTTTGGCTTTCTTGGCTTTTGGGAGCGTCCACTTTAGGTCTCAGTCTGGACGACTGCGATTGAACGCTGCGCTTTTCGCACTTGTGCAAACGGAGCATACTTGAAAGAAGCCTCGCCGGAGAGTTCCTTAGGTTTGGCGGAGTCTGACGAGGGAATTCTCAGATTTGAACTGAACCAGGAAGGACAACGACAATTATCTACAACGAAAAAGTGTACGTCATTCTACTGCAGAACGATGACAATTGCGTTGTGGATTATCTACAGTCCATATATGTCACCGCAATACGGTAGCGAGATAATAGCTACATTCTTTTACCCGCTTCAGACATGTCACTGTCACTGTACTGATTTGCGTGCCTGCTTCTAACTGCAGCGATCAGTTCTACTGGGGATTGCACGTCTTGCACCGCTCCTGTTTTGGTTCACAAATTTACTTTAATTTTCATGCTCTCAGCTCAGGTGATAATTTTGAGGCTCCTATCGCACCTCTATTGGAAATCAACTGACCTCCATGCCAACAGAGATTATGTTGAATTTCAAGTGTTGCTCGCCCAAACAAGAGCAACAGCCAAGGTAGAATGAGGATGTGATAGGACGAATTGGTAGGCTTCTGAGATGGCTGTTTGAGGCGGCTGTCGTAGGGTACTTCGAGCGTCCTCCCTCTCCAAGTTGACGGTAACAGCAGTGCTACCAACGCACAGACACACACACATATCTCCAAGCTGCGAAGAGACGTACACTGTACACCTACGCTTGGCTATATACATAGGCAGTAAACAAATATGATCTGGCGGCTGACTTCGCGCCTACTCAAGAGGAAGTGAGAATGAGACCGTTCCACGAAAACAGCACAAACGCGTATATGAAACAGCTACATACATAGAACGTCGATCTCAAAACGTCTTTAGGGTACGTACTGTACAGACGAGGAGGCAAGGCGAATTTGTGAAAGCTAGTAGACAACGAAAAGCAGGTAAGCGCACCCCAAGAGGAAAACGCCCATCAAGATACCGGACACTGGCACGGGCACGGGGCACCAAGTACTGTACACGAATCCGCCCAAAGAGCCATTTGCGCAAAAGGTTTTCGGAGCAGGAGAGGTGTTCTTCAGGATGGCGGCGCCGAACATCTGGGGAAATCTCTGGCAGAGGAGCTCGTCCAGGCGGCGCTCGTGCAGCGCCTGTCGCTGGTGGGCGACGAGGCCTCCGACGGCGGCTTTCAGCAGTGCCAGTTGTGGATGCAGCTGCAGCAGCTCCAGACTGGCAAGCAGCGAGTCTACGTCCAGACGGCGGGACAATTCGACGTGACAGCGATCGGCCAGCGCGTCCAGACCGTATCTGTGACATGCAAAGTATGCGCATATGGTTAGGATGTGGGGAGCGGACGCATCGTCACCTCTGTGCCAGCTCCAACAGCTTCATTAGCTCCTGGGGCTCGTTGAGGCAGTCGATCGGTATCTCAGACGTGTACAAGTAGCGGACGAAGGCGTCGACGGCCACGTCGCTGCTGTTGTCGACGAAAAGCCTGCCAGACTCGGCCACCTCTGTCATCGACAGGAGCGTCGGCGATGCCATGGTCAGAAGGAAGCGGTGCACCTGAAGCGAGACAAATGTGGCAATCCGCGCGATGACAAAGCAGAGCGACTGTCAGAACAGAACCTGGTGTTCCCGCCCGGTAGGAGAGACGATGGCGAAGTCGCTGTCCTCAGCAGAGGAATGAAGCTGGGCCAGTCGAGCGCTCAACTCGCTCTCTACCACGGTCGGCAGACCGACACCAGATGAGACGCTGCATCCAGCGACCGAGGGACGCTCGTCCAGAAACTGTAGGACGCACCTGAGGTGGACGCTGCCGTCCTCCTGTAGGTAATCGGCTTGCAGAGTGGGCACACGGAGCCAGTCGGCGTAGCCAAGACTCTGGTGCGCCGTCGTCATGCCACCCACACCAAATGCGCCTGAGGTAAAGCCCTGCTGGAGGGCGAACTCTTCGTTGTCGCCCTGCGCCGTCTTCCTTTTGACGAGGAAGGAGCGCTCGACTCGTCTTCCTCCATACTGAGGGGAAGCGCTCTGACTATCTTCCAACAAAGTGAGAAAGAGCGAGCTGTGGAGGGGCTTCGACCTATACGCTCCTGCAGGGTAAAAATCTAGCCGCCACTTTGTGCCATTAGGGAAGACGAAAGCGTCGCTGGAGACGAGTTGGTACTTTCTGAAACTTCTGTAATTGGCGACGACGAAATGGAGGGCCCACTGCTTCTCGCGAGCGGAGAACGACGTGCAACTGGCGGAAAGGAGAGCAGTGGTCATTTCGAGCGACCAACAGACACTTTTGTCCGCTCTAAAAGGGGAACGCCTCACACATGCACAGCAAGCGAATACTAGCGAACGTACACGGTGGGCTTGCCGACGCACCGACTGGCTGCCCACGACTGACGACGGTGACTGACGGTGAGCTGGCCTACACACTGCCACGCAACTAGACACTTCTCGGAAATCCGAAAACACAACACAACTTTCCGTTAGCCATTCTCCATCGCCGACTCATACTGGTTGTTGAGCACAGCACCAACAACAAACACCCTCTATACAGCCAGACGAACGATACTACCTAACACTAAACGTGGGCTACCAAACACTGAAGTCAAACGCTAACGGTCTAGCACCCAATGCGCTACGCACAGAAAAGATACAGAACCACACAAACACAGAAAGCGGTGCCGAAAGTCAAAAGAGCTACTGAATCAAACAGCGACGTTTCTGTACGACGGCTGCGGGTGTGGCGGGCGGGGGTCGCAGCTGGCGCTTGAGCATGGCGGCGCAGAACTGCTTGGGGAATCTCTCAGCGAGCAGAGAGAGGGCGCCGTTTGCCTGCAGGGCCGACATCTGGTCGGCGATTCCTCTGGCCACGGCGTCTTCCAGTACTGGCAGGTGGTCGTCCTCGTGCAGCCGGAGAAGCTCCAGGCAGCTCCACAGCGACTCCGCGTCCACAAGAGCCGACAACTCCAGCTGACAGCGCTCCGACAGAACGCCCATCTCGTACCTAGACGGCGCCCACTTCCACTACATTATCCGACTGATAAGATGGTGCCCGTGCGTCGTCGATTGATCGACTCACTTGTGCGCCAGCTGGAAGAGGTCAATCAAATCCTTGGGATTCTCGAGGCAGTCGGCGGCGATATCCGAGGTGTACAGGTAGTTGACGAAGGCTTCCAGGGCCACATCGCCGCTGTCGTCGAGCGCCAGTCTTCCGCTAGACGTTTCCGCCATCTCCGACTGCAGCATGGCTCTCAGCACTGGGGACGCCAGCGACAGAACGAAGCGATGCACCTGAAGACCCTCAATTGTGCACTGGAGTCGTTCTATGTCAGCGTTGCGTTAGTTATGTGTGCACATCAGCGAATGTGGCCCCACCGGATGCTCGCGCCCCGTAGCCGAGACGATGACGAAGTCGCGCCCTTCCATGGAGGTGTTGAGAGCGGAGATGTGCTGGGAAAGCTCGTTCTGAAGCCGCACTCCCGCTCCGGAGGCCAATACGCCGGTGGCACACTCTTCCAGGAACCGAGCGGAGCATTTGATGTGGATGCTGCCGTCCCTCAGCAGATAGTCGCCAAGCAGTTGCTCCCTGCTGATCCAAAGGGGGTAGCCTCGGCTCGCTGATCCCACCAGCCAACGGGGCGAGAACTTCCCCGTCAGAAATCCTCCCATTGGGACGAAGCACTCGCGGTTCTCCGCGTCCTTCTTCCCGACGAGAAACGAGTACTCGACGCTTCGGCCAGTGTAGCCGGCCGACTTCGCCCGACTATCCTTCGTCAACTGGAGGAAGAGAGAAGCGAAGTCGGGCCTCAAGAACGCCGACCAGCTTCCTCTGGGGTAGAAGAGCAGCTGCCAGCTCGTTCCGTTGGGGAAGGAGAAGCACTCGCTCTTGATGCAGTCGCCCACTTGAAAGGACTTGTCGACGGTTGCGTAGTCGGCGATGATGAGATGGAAGGCCGACTGCGTCTCTTCGATGGAGAAGCATTTGTTGGAGTTGATGAGCGCCGGCTGCTGAAATGTCCCAACGACTGCTGGCTGCTGAAATGCTTCCCTTGGTACCATTCTGGCGAGTCAGGAAGGAACATATATGTATCGCCGCTCACCGCCGCTATAGTCGTCAGGGCTTGCCGTTGCTTCGCCACGCCTAACGCGACATTTCGACGTCGCGATTCTGTGAACATACAGAACGCCAGTGTCGCACAAACGCAAGAGGCAACAATGGCCAGGTCAAAAAGCTCGAAGTCGTCGAACATTGTACCTATTTCACCCGCAGGCCGCACCCGCAGCACATAATTCTGCAGAAAAGAAGCAACAAAACTCCATCCAACAAATTCTCTGGTCGCACGCAGTAGGAGAAAGAAAGAGTGAATCGCAACGTTAGAGAAAACAGTTCTACAGTAACCATTCGTCGTTTGATTTGAAATAGTGGTGCTTCTACGATTCGCCACAATCCGGTGTCGAAACGAGCAACTACTGGCATTACTTTCTCACCTTCGATAGTAGGAGTGTATTTTACGCATTTATTGTGTAGTGCACAGTCTCCCTCGAGAATTCTGCCACCGTCAATATCCATAGTTGAGCTGGGAGCTAAGAGTGCAAGAGAAGGAGTGTCGCCGTCGTCGCCCCGTTGATTTGTTACCTCTTTGGGATAATAGTGCGTGCCCTAGGAAGGCGATCGTTTGCGCTTGTTGAATGGCGGTGGCGTAATCGCTCTGCATTCTCTCTGTGAGTGAAGCAGAAGCAGCAGCGATGTCTGCCTCGAATGAAGAGGAAGTGGAGGAACGTCTGACGCCGAAGAAGCCCTGGTTCAGGCCCTGCGACCAAGTCCGATACGACCTGAAGCGCTGCCTTCTCATGAGCGACTGCGTCAGACTGGTCGGCTGGATAGCGCATATCCGTTAGAGTTAGAGCGTCGTCGCGCTATCGTTTCCCAATCCCTCTTCTCTGTGTTCGCAGGAGGGGAAGACGCCGCGCGAGTGCCTGGATGGGAAGTACGAGAGCGTGCCCATGGCTTGCATCATGCTGCAAGTCGCCCTGACGCACTGCAAGCGTTCCATCGTGCGTTGCGCTCTTTTGGAGAAGTTGGAAGAGTTGAGCATGTCGGCAAGTCTCTTTCCTCTTCAGTGGGACAACCGGAGTCGGCTGCGCGGCCGCCGGGGAGACCGCAACTGAGCTTCCGACCCGCTCTGCCGTCGTTTATTGAATTGCGTCCTGGATCGCTTCTGTCTTGATTGAATTGGGAACTTCTTCTGGACGCTGACTGACTGATTGGCGGCTGGCCAGAAGAAAGAGTTGTATACACTTCTGAACTGATGTCGACCTCTGCAACTGCGCCTTCGTCGAAGCTGAAGGGTCGTCGTCTGGCGGACGAGGTGGACAGAAGTCGGGCGGACTCCAATTGGCCCAGACTCAAGGAGTTGCTTCCGTCCGTCCAGTCGAAGGGCTCGGGTCTCGAGTTCATGGCTCACTTCCTCCTGGGAGAGTACCTACTCGAGACATTCCTCGAGGAACACGGATCGCCGTATGGAGGTCTGTAGCCTTGGCGCGCGCGTAACAGAAAGCTGCCGCGAGTTTCGGAGGAATTGGTTGATGCTATTGAGGGCGATGTGTCAACTCTTTCTGTACAGAATTTGCAACGGTTGTCGTGGAGCGGTGTGCAGCAGTAACAAGGAAGCACGGATCGCCTCCCCCCCCCCCCCCCCAGAATCCTTCGAAATCGACCGATCCGCGTCTACACCAGCTCTAGAATCGAGTCGTCTTCTCCTTCAGCCCACCCGAAACCCTCATCCACGCACGAGGCGCAGTTGTCAAAGGCGAAGTCTTCGCTGGAGAGCGCCATGTCTTCAGCTTCTTTGGGAGGCGGTTTGACGCCCACCAAGCGCAGTCTGCAGCTGGAAGCTCAGCTGCTTCTGGCGAAGGCGCACTACTTCTGCGCCGACCACCAGAGAGCGGTGGAGGCCGTCTCCAAAGCCGAGAGACAGAAGGACACGCAGTTCCAGAGTCTGCGCACACTCAAGCTGGTGGCCGAAGCGCACGCCATCAAAGGTGCACTTTGTTCGATGGTCGCAGTTACGTTTGCGCCTCTCAGTCTGAAGCTGAGCTCTCTTCAGGCCTGTCCCTGGAGGAGCAGAACCGCGCCAAGGGGGAGGCAGAGCGGCAGCACTCGAAGGTGCGCAGTCCAAGTGGCAGTAGACTGGAGTCCGAGCGCCAAATCCTGAAGTGCTTCGAGAAGGCGGCCGAGCTCTCGCTCGCCTACATTCAGGAGCTGGAGAAGGCGCTCAGCCTGCCCCCTGGTGCGCACTAGAAGATACTGTAATGCGCCGACAAGTTGTCGTCGTCTTTACGTGTCTACTTCTCTCGTTCAGCGCCCACTGGCTACTTCTCAAGCTTCTCCATGCCGGCGGCGCCCGCTTCTACTCCGTCGGCGGCGACTTTAGGCGGCGGCTCCAGTAGTCTGACGGCCAGCGCCAGTTCCGCCGCTCTCCTCGCCTTGCAGTCGCCCTCCAACAGAGGACTCTTCGCCACAGAACGGATTAGTAAGAGCGTGTGGAGTGTCGTACATACTGTAGTAAGTCCCCCACCTAAAGTATGGGTCCCTGGGGCTTATTAGAGCACGGTGTGTTAGCGCCGCGTTCTGTAATAGAACAGAACTGAAAGTCCGTGTAAAAGCAGTGGCGTCTCCTTCCTTCCACCAGGCGAGCTGATGGAGACGGCGATTCAGCGCGTCCCCCTGATGCACATCCAGTTGGCGGCCGCCCAACTGGCTTCCCAGCAGCAGAAGCAGCAACAGCTCTCGCCCACCGGCGCTTCCACCGGATCGGCCGGTAGACAACAGACTACAGTAATTCTAATAAGCTCTACAACTTCTATTGGGCCGACACTCTAGGGTAATAGTTGATCGACACCTACTGTACGTGGGTTATAGCTACTTCGTTTAAAGCCGCTATATGCTGCTGCTAAGCGAGTCACTAACACAAGAACTTTACAATATAATCGTCACCTAAATTCTTTGCTTTGGCTCAATGAGCTAACGTCTATTTGCCATAAATAGACAGACCCTTCTTCAGTGTGCACGCTATACCATGGCAAATTATACTTATACCATTATAACATCCTAAATTAGCTTTTGGTAAGGTATAAGTAAGGTATAATAAACCAAATCAAACATGGTATAAGTATTGGTATAGTATAAGGAAAATATTTGGGGTTGGTATAGTATAATTTACAGTTTTATACCTAATTTATACTTTGTGGTATAAAACGTGGTATAAAACCATCACACTGAATGATACGCAACGAAATTTTGAGCTGTATTGCACTCTGAAAGGGCCTAAAATAGATAAAGTCTCATCCAAATATACTTCTTAGCAAGATATGAGCCCTTTGGTCTAAAGGAAGTCCAATTGTATGCAACATGCAACAGTTGTTGTTGCTTTTCTGGAGTGAACATTGTCGTCCACATGGTATAAATTTAAAATCGGCCAGTGGTTTGGTATAAGTATAAATTTACAGGTGTAATTATACTTATAGGTATAGTATAACA
The DNA here is from genome assembly GCA_030248115.1 of Linhomoeus sp. GSCO2_2. Lineage (NCBI taxonomy): Eukaryota > Metazoa > Nematoda > Chromadorea > Monhysterida > Linhomoeidae > Linhomoeus > Linhomoeus sp. GSCO2_2. Next base: position 3,518 of record JASAMZ010004174.1, on the reverse strand, counting down.
GCCGAAATCTGGGACTTGTATAGTATAAGTAAGGTATAATTTAAGATTTTGGGCTGGTATAAGTATAGGTAAGGTATAACAACCGAAATTTGGAGGTGGTATAGTATAAGTAAGGTATAAGACTTGAAAAAGTGGTATAACGTGCACACTGCTTCTAATAGAAGGATGCTCTGTGGACCCGTCGAAACAATAGGCCGAGTACGGTCTTTTGGAAGGTAGGTAGGTACCGTATTTCCCCGATTAGACTCCCATCCCTCTCGAATAAACTCCCACCTTCCATATCCATTCTAATCGGGAAATAGTACACCGTGTTCGAGTCGCTTCCATCTCTCATCTAACTCCCAATCTTGCAGTGGCTGGAGGGGTGGAGGAGTACCGTAAGATCCTGACGTCCATCGGGAGTAAGCCCATAGCGAGTCATCTGCAGCAGAAGCTCAGTAGGCAGCTGGCGGAGGTGCTGCTGCGCGGAGTCCCAGACGCCGCCTACCGCTCCCCCAAGCAGTCGAGGGCCGTGGGACAGAAGGCCCAATATCTCAGCTTCTACATTGGATCGGGTTGGTCGAAAGTTTGAAGACAAGAGTGTCGAAATCTGGAGATTTGTTTGTGTTCAAAGCTTTTTATACTCCACAAAAAAGTGTGGAGTATATAGCGTTTGTGCGCGAAACGCAGTAATTTGGACCGGATGGGGTTCGCGCGTGCAGCGGCCGATTTGCCGCTGCGGGACCCATTTTGGCGCCAAATTTGAAAAATTCGCCAATTTTGGCCCCGGGTCGACTTTGACGGGCTGCTGTGCGAGCTAGGTGGCAGCTAGAGCGGCGAGACCGCTTTTGGTGCTCCTTCCCAGATGTCCTCTATCGAATGAGCCATGAACGGAGAAAATCGGTTGAAACACAAAAAAAGTTATTTTCCCGCAACTTTTTTGACTCCCGGGTCGAAAATTGCGATTTTCGCGTTTCAGCGTCTATAGCGCTCGAATGCGTTGCCGAATCGTTCCAAAAGTGGCTTCAAACGATTCTGCGCTTAAATCTGGCCCAGAAAAGTATTTTTGAAAAATTTGCTGAGCTACAGTATCCCTGCCGCGTCGGTTTGAATTTTGGGCGTCGGGCCGACTTTGCCGATATTATACTCGATTTCGGGGTTTTCGGGGGCGCTGATTACGAATTTGGCATCCGTTCAGTGTATAGATGATGTTTGAACGTGCCTACGACGAATTTGTATGCTACCGTACTCCAAGTGCAGAATTTCAGTTCCTGGAGTCCATAGGAAGTTAGGGGTGTTGTATGTCGATTCTGGGGTATTCTGGGATATAGATCACGAATTCGGCATTAGTTTTGCGATTGGGAGTGTCAGGAGGCCACAACAGCATAGGAGTCACTATGCGTAGGAGTTCAAATTTGTGGAGTATACTGCGTCCCCCGGACGACTTGCCTGGTTTCTGGACAAACGGACACAGTATATGGTGCGAAGTACCGTAACCCATTTGGGGAATGGGGCAGCGCAGGTCGCTTTGGTGGTTTGGTGGTAGGTCACTGAAATCTCTGTGGAAGTGTGGTTTTCAGTGGGGCTGGTGCCCCCCCCCCCCCGGAACTCTCGTCCCCCCGCTACCCTTATCATTTTCAAATCTCTCGAATTAGTATGCCAAGACATGACATACACGCATCCGATCGATCCTACTGCCCCAAAACCGTCTCTATTTGTGTTTCGCAGGTTCTCTATTTGTAGGCGTGCTATCTCCATTTCCATTTGCGCCGTTGCAGAGCGCGCCTACTACTGTCCCGAGGGTCGTCTGGAGGAGGTGCTGCTGATTCTGAGCGTCTCTGAGGCGTTGGCGGCGAGGGAGGCAGTGCTGAGTCGCGCAGCCGAAGACAAGGAAGCCAAGAAGCAATACGTAACTGAACGAGCACCAAACATAAAACCGATCGCCCGTCAGGGCCCGAAACCGGTTGGGAAATATTTCGCCTGTTACTCAGTGTCGAAACGGCCATCTTCCACAAATGACTATGAATGCCAACGACACACCCTCGCAGCATGGATTACTCCAGTCTATGCTTCTAACTATGTATGTGGACTCACCAGAGATTCCTCCTCTTCTCCTTGACAAAACAGAAACTCTTTGTATGTAGAATGGAAGATCTTTCCTGGGATATCGTCGAACCAGAACCAAAAATCATCAACCAGAATCCCTCTTTCGTGCATCAGCATCAGGGTGTTCACGTCGTACGGGTTGAAGCGCAGCAGCTCGTGAACTGTAGCATCAACCGTGTCGCAGGGGGAGTCGTTCTTGAAGCCAGTTTCCGGTTTCTTGGTCACCACAGAGGCAGGGCTTCTGCCAAGCGCCTCTTCCTCCCCTCTGTCGATTCGATAATAGGAGCAGCGTGGAGAGTTGTCGTCATCTGGGTAGATGTGCAGCTGAACCCAGGAATCGTAGCCGCTGTCCCCGTCCGAGCCTCCAGGTTCCTCAGAGTGTGAACTCGAAGACATGACGTGCTGTTGGCCAGACAGAGTGCCACTGCACAAGGCTGAGAAGCATATTGAGGGTATGGGTAGTTTTCCAGAGGATGTTAGGCCTGTCTACTTGTGAATACGTATACAGAGTGAGTGAACAAAGCAGGCTGATGGATTTTCGTGTATAGTGTCGCCCACTCAGGAGGAGAGCACGCGCTAGCATCGAGTTACGCCTATGCATTTGTATGCAAGCCGCGCGCCAAAACCAATCTTCGACGCGAATTCGGCGTTCGGTACCGCAAGAACGGCACTGCATGCACATACATAGATCCCTACCTACATGGGCATTAGGTACCCAATTCAAACGGGCCGGCAGACTCACGATGCATCTCTAAGTAGACAGCGAAGGAATACACTCTATCTCGCGCGCTCAGGGGTGCCTGTTTTGTCCCCCTCTTGCGCTTCCGGCGCGCGCTCTTCGCGTTTGTTTGTTACACACGCACAGTGCAGAGCAGATACGCGATGAGTCACGCTCATTCATCTGTTGCCTATAAGAACTCCTGCACTGCACAGAGAAATAAGTGGTCTTGTGCACACTTTAATCTCTGCCTTATCATCTGTTTACTTAATTGCCACTAATCGCAGCGCCGCTTCCCTTCTTCACACGCGTCTCCAGCCCATCTCGTCTGAGCACCAATTGCACGGCAATCCACAGAGCAGCTGTACAAAGGCACACTCCGCTGGTCGCCGCCCACACAAGCCATGGCAGAGTCCCCACAGTGGCTTTGTAAAGCTCCGTACCGCCATACAAATGGCCCACGACCGCTACAGTACCCAGACCCTGCTGCAGGGCGAAGATCTTGCCAACCTGTGCAGTGTACACAAAACTTCAGATTCTGACCATTGTAGAAGGAAATTGCTGAAGTTTCAATTACGAATGCGTCTAGCATGACTAATGCACAATAAGAACTCACCTCTTCCGGTGGAAGTGATCATAGCGACGAGGCGGAAGGTGGCGCTGCTGTGCGTCGCCGAGATCAGATCAAAAGGCGTCTTGCAGTAGATCTGCAAGT
>JASAMZ010004173.1:0-32471 GCA_030248115.1 Linhomoeus sp. GSCO2_2 | reverse complement strand
ATTAGCAATATGAACTGAGTCGAAGAAATACATAGAATTTCAAAACTTCTTTGCACGGATGTATCGAGCATAGTCTGCAAAGCATTTATCAAATAGTTTCACCTTTTTATACTCCACAAAAAAGTGTGGAGTATATAGCGTTTGTGCGGGAAAGCAGAAAATTCGCAACGGATGCAAGTTCTCGCGTAAAGCTTCTGATTTGCGAACGGTTTTTTGCGTTAGGTAGGCCTAGTAAGGTGGCAAACTGCACGACATACTGGTTACGCTCCGGGTACGCAACAAGTCTCTTTTAAAAAGCGGAGTGGTTTTGAGCTTTGAATTTTTACTGAGTTCTGTAGCAAGGCCCTTTCCGGTTTCGTGCAGCGTCTTTGACTCTCCTCGCGACTACACTTTTTGGCAGTGGTTCTCTTGCTACGAAACATTGGTATCGCTCGGGTTTAATTCTTTACACTAACAAAATCATCTTTTTAGACTGAATTTAGACACTGGAATCTAAACGTAAATAACTGATAATTGTGAGCTCCTCATCGATGTTGGCTTGAAGCGAGCTCCTCAGCGATGTCAAGACCGCCGCTCTGCAACGCACGAGCGCCAAGATATAACAAACCAAAATCTGCAGTTTCATCGCGTTTTGGTTACTGGAGAGCTTTGTTTGAACTTTTGAAACTTTTTGTTGCCGGATTCTTGCTCAGGAGGTCGAGCGCTTCATTTTGATATGCGATTCTACTAGGTTAGATGAAGTTGACTTTTCGCGGACCTTACTTTGGGATACTGTAACGCGCAATTTTAAAAACTTGTTATTATTTCGACGTCACAGTTCGCGAGAGGAGTCCGAGGGCTACCCGTCGATGTGCCGAACTCAACTCAGCGACGTCAGACAAGCGAGTTATTAAGCCCGAAGCAAGCGTGTCGTCTTCAGTTTTCGACGCGCCTTGGTTACTGTAGCTCTATATTTAAACTTTTGAAAAAATTTGTTGTCGGATTCGTGCTCAGGAGCTCGAGCGCTTCACTTTGATACGCGATTAGACTAGGTTCGATCAACTTTTGTCTTAAAATTGGAACTCGACTTTTGGGATACTGTAGCGCGCGAGTTTGAAAACTTATTTCAGTTTTGAACACTCAGATGGCGAAAAGGAGTCCGCAGGCCACCCTACGATGCCTCAAACTCCACGCTACGACGTCGGACGAGCGAGTTATTAAGCCCGAAGCGAGCGTGACGTACGTACGTACGCACGTACGCACGCACGCACGCACGCACGCCGAGCTCTTGATAGGGTTCGCTCGGCTGAGGCCGAGCGAAAAAAGGGGTACCCCAAAGCTAAATGGGAAGTGTTATGACGCAACCGAATCGCCCGGTGCGAATTTCAGGCAATGTATGCGCAACGTCTCTGCGATTACCTTTAACGTCATAGAAGCACTGTAGATGATGTGCGCAACGTTGCTTTCTTGGTCGCCGACGCCATTATTTTGTTTGCGGAGAAACTTTTGTAATGAGGCACGCTGTGAAAACTGCAGAATTCGACTTGCCGATTCGAAATGTCGCTCACTGCCTGCCTACGTCGAATTGGCGCAAACTGCACTCTCAAACCGATTATTAGGACGACGCCAACGATAACAATGCGACAACAAGAGATGATCACAAGAGATGATCTTACAGAGCTTACAGAATATCAGACCGCGTTGGGCAGACTCTTCAAAATGTTTTGTGAAAGTTTGTTGGCAAATTTTGCTCTCCTCTGGTTGCGCCCTTCAGCAGCCTCCCAGCGGCCCCTCTCTTCGCTCGCTTCGTCACTCTATCGCCACCTTTCGCTTCTTGTGAAGATATGACGCCTTTGGGAGAATCCCACTTTCAGCGTGGTCACCCCTGAGGCAATCTATGCGCACGTGTTGGCGACATTTGATACGATGAAATTACGCAGTAAAACTAAATTCAGAGTCATTGTACTTCAACTGGTATTCTGCCGCGCCGCATCTGTCAGGAGACACGTTTGGCAACCCTACTCCGCTTCTCCCCACTCCACCACCCCCCCCCCCCACCAATAATTCGTCCCTCTCTCATTCAATTCCCTCACCCCCCCCCCCCCCCAATTCAATTGGTCCAACTCACCATCCCCCCCCCCCAACCCACCACCACCCGCCAATCACTTACTCCCCACCACTCGCTCGAGCACGCGCGCACTCAACCTTGCAGGCGCTCCAGCCAATTGTCGTATTTCCCAGCCATGTGCGAATCGTTGATGTTTCTGGTAGAACTCCCAGGCCCCAGGCCAGGGCCAGGACACGACGCACTTGGTCCAGAGTATGGCGCCTCTTGCGACTAGCGCGACTAGCGTCATAGCCGAGCAGACAGAACAGAACTTGTACTTGATGGGTCTGACAGTGACACTTGACCCAGCTGATCGGCCGCTTCGATGGGGCCACCGACTTGCGCCGACTCCTTCTTCGTCGCGTAGGCAATCGATCCAGTGTTCGCATTTTCACCGATCTGCTTGACAACGTCTTCGCTTCTTCCACGTCGGCAATTCCAGTTTCCACAGCAAAGTTTGGTGAAAAATTCAATTGCTATAGTGTGTTGAGGGGAGAATTGCACGATGCGCCAGTCAAAATTGGTCGACAACCATGTGGAAAACAGGTCTTTCAAAGCCATTTGTTCCTCGTCGTCCAAAGAAGATGGCATTTTCCTATGAAAGGCGAATTCTGACCTCTTGCGACTTATTCTATCGCAGGAGCTCGCTTACGTTGATTCAAACTCTTGAACTAGCGCGCACTGGAATGGAACACAAAGCGCGGTGTCTGCATTCGCAACCAGAATCTACTTTGCGCATCCTTTATTGATTGCGTGTTAGTTGATGTAACTTTTATTGGTCGACCATTTAGTTTTGGGGTCCCCCTTCTTGCACCCCGTTGTCAACTGCTGGGATAAGGGAGAAGATTCTATCGTCAGGTGTGATCGTCCAAGCGAAATGACCGGTGATTCTTTCTTTCGAAGTTTACTGTCTGTCACACTCGCAACGTTGGGCACGTAACTTGGCCTAATTCCAGAAAATTGCGAGGAATCTTAAGCAAACGAATTTTTTGCGAGGTTGGGAGGATGGGGAGGGATTGAAGGAACGGATCGGTTTTGGCGGCGGCGTATGTATAATATAGTTGTAGTCCCCAGCTTCTAGCGACGCCCCTTGGTGTTGCCCACTTGACTAGAGTCTTTTCCATCTGCTTCTGCTGGCATGTGGAGGGGGCGTTCTGTGTCAGGGGACCTTTCTGCCATTCGATTAGCCAAGAAAACGAAATCCGAAAATCGGTCGCTTTCCATCGATTTCAGTTATTGTACGGAGTAGGTTCCGATGAAAACGACTCGATTGCTCGACTGATTAGTGATAGCCACACTTACTACCGAGACTCAAAATGACGCGAGAATTTGACCAGACAACTTCCCGCGCTGACCATGCTTGCTCCACAAATACGATGATTATTTCTCCTTTTTTCGCCGCGCCTCAGCGCGGCGAGGTGTATATATACGGATGACAATGTCTGTCTGTGTGTCTGTGTGTGTGTGTTTCCGTCGCACCGAAGTAAAGTAAGCGACATATGTGGTCAAGTAGAGTCGATGTCGCTGAGTACGGATCCGATGTCCGTTTCTGTTGCTAATTCCGCATTTTCGAGATATTCACAATTAAAATTCGAAAATGTCGAAAATCGACTTTTTCGTCTGATGCGCTAGCCGCAAAATTTCTTCAGAAATGGAAAGAGCATAGACCGCGGATGATTTGTAAAACAAAAGAAATTTTTGCAAATGTGGAATTTAATAGAAATACGCGATTATTTGTCAAAATAGCATTAATTGACTAAAATACAACGTCATTTATTGAGGAATGTGAATCCAGAAATGGAAAGGTCGTATGCCAATAAGAATTTGTGACATAGTTTTGCAGTTTTTAAAAATTGCTATTTCGAGATATTTTCAATCAAAATATAAAATGTCGAAAATCGACTTTTTCACATGATGATATTGCGGCGAAATTTTTTTAGAAATGGAAAGAGTATAGACTGCGGATAATTTGTAACACAAAAGAAAATTTTTGCAAATGTGAAATTTGATTGAAATACACAATTGTTTGCCAAAATTTCATAAATTGACAAGAATAGAATGTCATTTAGTAACGAATGTGAATGCAGAATTGGTAAGGCTGTATGCCAATAAGAATTTGTGACATAGTTTTACAGTTCTAATAAATTTCAAATTTGAGATATTTAGAATTAAAATTTAAGAAAATGCCAAAATCGACATTTTCGTCTGATGGCCAGAACAGCTGTTTATTGATGGATGTGCACTCAGAAACAGAAATGTCGTTTGCCGAACACAGGAATTCGCTCGCACCAAACTTTTGGCAAGTTTTTTTGTGGGATGTGATTTTTTCACACAGGTAGGAAACATCAGATAAACGGCGTCGTATCATTCCGATAACATATAGCGAACGCGGCGATATCACTGAGCTTCAGATCACCTGTACAGACAACCGTATCGTGGGGACAGCTGCACTTGGCATTAAGGTTCACATTCTCAAGACACTTTCTCCAGATGCGGCTAACGATGGGTACAAAGTTCACTATACTGTTCACCAAAATTTGACAGACACAAAGCATAGGTTGAACTTTTTACACACACAGCTTGTTTCGCCGCGCCTCAGCGCGGCGAGGTGTATATGTTACAGTGAATACCCGCATCCAGTGAAAACCCGCATATGCATATGCGGGTTTTCACTAGACGTGTTAGTGAATACCCGCATATGCGGGTTTTCACTAGTTGCGCTAGTGAATACCCGCATATGCGGGTATTCACTGAACAGTTAGGTGAAAACCCGTCTGAGAGAGCACAGGGGCCCATTCTAGTGGATAAGCGCTAGCAGGGAAGGGGCACAGCAGGCCTAAGCAGGCGGTGAAGTAGATGGAGGAGTGCTTATTCTACTCACAGTTTGCACTAAAACTCGGCCGGCGTCGCGCCTGTCGGGTCGAAAACTGAGGCTTAGCGCGACCACCAACTTCAGGGCGCGCTCCGCGCGCCCTGAAGTCGGTCACCGGTCGCGTTAAGCCTAAGCTTCGACCCGCCAGACTGCGACGCCGACTGACTCTTGTGCACTGTGGGCGCAGGGCGAGCCTAAGCATAGCCTGAACTGGAAGGAAACGACATCCAAGGAAAAAATTCAACCTTCGTATGGAAAGAATACAACATGTGGTGAAAAACAATTTGTAGATGGCGAGACCTCACAGAGGCCTTGGAATTTGGAACGTGCTGTGTTTAGTTGGATGAGGGTGACACTTTCTGGGGAACAGAGCCGTGAAAACAGGCATATGCGGGTATTCACCAATTGGATCAGGGAAAACCCGCATATGCGGGTATTCACTAACTGCATCAGGGAAAACCCGCATATGCGGGTATTCACTAACTGGATCAGTGAAAACCCGCATATGCGGGTTTTCACTAAATGCGGGTATTCCCCGTCACATATATATACGGATGACAATGTCTGTGTGTGTGTGTGTGTGTGTGCGTGCGTGCGTGTTTCCGTCGCACCGAAGTAAAGTCAGTGATATATGTGGTCAAGTAGAGTCGATGTCGCTGAGTACGGATCCGATGTCCGTTTCTGTTGCTAATTTCGCATTTTCGAGATATTTGCAATTAAAATTCGAAATTGTCGAAAATCGACTTTTTCGTCTGATGCGCTAGCCGCGAAATTTCTTCTGAAATGGAAGGAGCATGGACCGCGGATAATTTGTGACACAAAAGAAATTTTTGCAAATGTAAAATTTAATGGAAATACGCGATTATTTGTCAAAATTGCATAAATTGACTAAAATACAACGTCATTTATTGACGAATGTGAATGCAGAAATGGAAAGGTCGTACGCCAATAAGAATTTGTGACATAGTTTTGCGGTTTTTAAAAATTGCAATTTCGAGATATTTTCAATCAAAATATGAAAATGTCGAAAATCGACTTTTTCACCTGATGATATAGTGGCGAAATTTCTTCCGAAATGGAAAGAGTATAAACTGCGGATAATTTGTAACGCAAGAGAAATTTTTTGCAAATATGGAATTTAATAGAAATACGTGATTATTTCTCAAAATTCCATAAATCAACAAAATAGAACGTCGTTTTTTGACGAATTTGAACGCGGAAATGGTAAGGCCGTATGCCAAAAGGAATTTGTGACATAGTTTTACAATTTTAATAGACTCCAATTTCGAGATATTTAGAAGTAAAATTTAATAAATGTCAAAATCAACATTTTCGTATGATGGCGAGAACAGCTGTTTATTGATGAATGTGCACTCCTAAACAGTAATGCGTATGCCGAACACAGGAATTCGCTCGCACCAAACTTTTGGCAAGTTTTTTGTTGGATGTGACGTTTTCACACAGGTAGGAAACATCAGATAAACGGCGTCGTATCATGCCGATAACATATAGCGAACGCGGCGATATCACTGAGCTTGAGATCAGCTGTACAGACAACCGTATCGCGGGAATAGCTGCACTTGGATTATAGAACATGTTCTCAAGACACTTTCTCCAGGTGCGGCTAATGATGTGTATAGATTCACTGCACTGTTCACCAAGATTTGACAGACACAAAGTATAGGTTGAACTTTTTACACACACAGCTTGTTGGTTTTTCGACCACAGAAGAAAACGGATATCGAATTCAATTTTCGTTTCTCGTTTCGTGTCCACTGAACCACAAACGAAAACGGAATACCGCAAGCGTCAAATTAGAAGTCATGGATGCGCTCATGATAGTTGGTGAGAGATATGGGGCCGGAGGAGAGGATGGAAGCGAAGTATGTACTATGTGACCATGTAAGTACAATGTACATGTGTTTGTGCATTGTCCTACATTGTTTGTACATAGTACCTATGTGGTGCACATAGTCCACCTACCTAGGATAGTATTTAGCTATCGTGACAAGTTATTTTTCGAGCCAGCCCCGCCGAAATAGTCCGCCAAAATAACCTACCGTAAATCCTCCAATAAGCGCCCCTCCTAGAAGGGGGCGCTGATTCGAGGGGGCGCTTGTTAACTCGACCCACCGAGAGTGCCAAAATTTCAACAAAATTTCCAATTGTTGACACATTTTTGTGTACATTTGCATAGCTTTTGGACTGAAACTTGAGCTTTTGATCAAAATATGTACCTACATTTAGTCATTGTGTCTTGCGTTAGGAATCGTGTTAGAGCATGTGTAGTAGTGTTAGTACTACTGGTACTTACAAAAGGTAGGCGCTTATTGGAGGGGGTAGGCGCTTATTTCCTCAACCTTCCTCTAGGAGGGGCCCTTATTGGAGGGGGCGATTATTAGGAGGAAGGCGCCTATTGGTGGATTTACAGTACCTTGATTCTATTTGGATAGGTAATTAATTTGGCGTTTACTGTATTTTGTTTCGTTTGTTGTTCAGTGGACACGAAACGAGAAACGAAAATCGAATTCGATATCCGTTTTCTTCTGTGGTCAGAAAACCGAAAAGGAGAAATAATCATCGTATTTGTGCAGCAAGCATGGTCAGCGCGGGAAGTTGCCTGGTCAAATTCTCGCGTCATTTTGAGTCTCGGTAGTAATCGTGGCTATCACTAATCAGTCGAGCAATCGAGTCGTTTCCATCGAAACCAACTCTGTACATTAACGAAAATCGACGGAAAGTGACCGATTTTCGGTTTTCGTTTTCTTGGCAAATCGAATGGCAGGAAGGTCCCCTGACAGTTCTGGCACTGTGCGCCAAATTTGTTGCGTTTCGCTTGCGGCAACAACTGTGCATGAAGTAGCATTCAACTACACACCTGCTGCACATTGTTATGAGGAGGATCTTAGCTGTCGTTGCAGACTGAAAACTATTACTGGCGTGTTCGTCCGTCCGTCCGGCGCTTTTAGATGTCAAGATTCTCTTACTCAAAATACAAAATGGCGGGGTCAGGGCAGGCGAATTCGCTCGCAATACTCTAACAAAAGGGGTGTACAATGTACATAACTCGCGAATCAATAGTTGCGGCGATTCGCCAGTAAAAGTACATATGTCACCGGGAATTCCCGTATTCAGGGAAATCCCGTATATACGCGAATTCCCTAGACGTTCCAGTGAAATCCCGTATATACGGGATTTCCCTAACTAACCTAGGGAAATCCCGTATTCTCGCAAACGGGGAGGAGGAGGTGGGCGCCAGGGCGGGATTCGTGTTGCGCGCGCGATTGTCTATGATTAAAAGGGGGATGAATAGTTTCAACTTTTAAGCAGCTTTCAAAATAAATTCCTTGATTGAATACAATGCTATTGTCATTGACGGTTGTATATGCCTTTGAATTCAGGCTATGCTTAGGCTCGCCCTGCGCTGCGCCCACGCTGCACAAGAGTCAGTCGGCGTCGCAGTCTGGCGGGTCGATGCTTAGGCTTAGCGCGACCGGTGACCGACTTCAGGGCGCGCGGAGCGCGCCCTGAAGTTGGTGGTCGCGCTAAGCCTCAGTTTGAGACCCGCCAGGCGCGACGTCGACCGAGTTTTAGTGCAAACTATGAGTGGGGTGAACACTCCTCCATCTACTTCACCTCCTGCTCAGGCCGGCAGTGCCCCTTCCAGTGTTTCGCCTGCCCGCGGCTGGAATACGGGATTTCCCTAACTCAGCTGGGGAATTCCCGTATATACGGGATTTCCCTAACGCAGCTAGGGAAATCCCGTATATACGGGATTTCCCTAGATACGGGAAGTCACTGTAACACATACATTTCTGCCGAAACTCTGATGGATGATTCGATGACTTTCCATGTGATTCTCATCTTTTAGACGCTTGTTGATCGAATGTTGATCCGTATCGGAACCGACAGATCAACGCTTCAAACGTGCAACCCATAAACCATACGTACCTGCATGCAAGTCAATCGCAACGAAGCACAACCATGTACGCCCACGCAAGTCAAACGTGCGTGCGTCCTGAGCTTGCTACCGGGTTTTTCCGAAAAATGCGCTCCGGGGCGCTAATTAAGTTTTGGCACTTCAGGCGAGAGCAGAATCAAACCAAATAAGCGCCCCGGGGCGGTTATATGGAAAGTCAAATCTGGTGCCTTTTCGGCACTTCCATATGCTACACAGCTCATAGTCAACAGGAGTGCATAATCGGTAAGTACTGGTACACAAAACATATTTTTACTGGTATTTAATGCATGATTGTTCAAATTCTCTTACAAAATAGAGAATTCAGGCTCAAATCGACCCCTCAGACATTTTCTACGTGTTTAATTCACGCAAGAAAGCAAAATGCGCATGTGTTCAAAGAATCTTTTATCCAAATAAGCGCCCCGTGGCGCTTATTTGGAAAGGCATGCCAAATAAGCGCCCCGGGGGCGCTTGTTTGGGGGGGTGGGGCGCTTATTAGGAAAAACCCGGTACCATCCTATTCGTTCTCACTCTCAAATTGCGAACTGCGGCGCAGCCCACAAAGCCAAGCGATCGAAATCGACCACCGCCGCCAGAAACATCTTGAAAACCTGGATTTTGTGCAGTTTGAACAAAGTACTCCGGGACAAACAGGCGGCCAGGGCGCGCAAATCCATAATTCCCTCCAGTTCGAGGCAGTCTTCCGCTTCTTGGATGTTGACGTATTCTTGGGCGCAAGAGTCATCTTTCTCTAGAATGGTGCTTCCGGCGCAGTTTTTGGCTTCCTGAAGTTTCGGACGGATTAGAATAATGTAGGTATAATGTAGAGAGGATGGGGTGAGGGTGATGGGAGTGTCTCTAGTGTACCTACAATCGACGGTGCTATAGATTAGATACAATAGGCACATTCGAAATCGAACTCTAACAATACGTTGCTCACTGACGAACACACGCGGGCATCTATGTATTCGGGCCGCTTACCACGCGTACACTCGCCGCGCTGGGCCAATTGAACAGAAAACTTTGTTATCAAAATTCAAACCTCCAGAGTGTAGGCCTGCATGACACAGTCGACCATGGCTGAGACGTAATCCACATAAGTCGTCACGCATGGACGTTCGGTCTCGGAGTTTGTTCCTTCCGCCGACACGTTTGCACAGTGTAGAATGAGGAATAGAAGTATATATTTCGGCGACATTCTCTGGAGTGCAAGGTGTAACTGCAATGAGCGAACAGACAAATTGCAAATGCTTCAGTCCTTTGTATAGAGAGTTCAAAAATTTACCAACGAATGACAGCAACCTGTCGAAGCGTCGATTTTCGGAGACCAATGCACTGCAAGATTTGAAATCGCAGCGTGCGCTATGTGCTTGTAAAGTGCTTGTCTGGTAGGTAATGTAGTTGTGCAGACGGCCCGGCTAGTTCCACTTTGCCGAATTTCAATTGAGCCACTGGTTAGTCCGTTCATGCAAACATGACATTGTACCTATGTGCACAGCTACAGTCGGCTCTTGAATGAGTGGACCGAAAGCAATTTTGTAATTATCGTCTGGCATTCAACGATTGCGTTGTTTGGCGGGTGCGGCTAGCTTTCGAAGCGAAATGCGACAACATACGTTGGTTCAATGGAATGATATGTACGCTCAAGCAGGCCAAAGGGGGTGGGGGGCAGGGTTCCGCACGGGCCTAAAAGTTGAGGCCCAGGCCCGCCCGAAATGGAGATTGAAAAGCCCGGCCCGGCCCGGCCCGATTTTCTGGGCAAAAAAGCCCGCCCAGGCCCGGCCCGTGGCCCAATTAGGCCCGCCCATGGCCCGTCGAAGCGTGCGAAGAAGGCCCGAAATGTGCCAGATCGGAATTTGAATAGCTATCACAGTACTGCAGCGATTTCGCTGAAACTTACAATAGTTGTAGCCCAACATGTGTTTTAGAGTGTGTGTAACTTTGAGCATGCTGCGCCTTCTGTTGTAGCAGTTACGGCGCTTCGCACAAGGGGTACTCATATTCATTGGCGCCGTCGTAATCACTGAACTAGTGCTGGGGTGTTTGCTACAAACTGTCCCAATAGAAGACGGAGAACCACGCTATTTTCAGGCATGCTTGTCCAAGGTGTTGTCATTCGAATGCAAAAGATCGCGTTAAGAAATTCGCAGCATCACGCCAGCTATGCAAGTTGAAAGTTGGGACAGTTTGTCTGAAACAGCCAGGTACATACACGTATCAATCAACAGAATTCAAATGTACCTATTGCGACACCCTCGAGTTTTGTCAAGGTAACACAGATCATCATAATATTTTGACACAAACTACAGTACATATAGGCCTACATTGACTGAAAATTTCAGAGCAATGGCAGCTGTGTGGCAAAAATTATTAATGACGCAACCAGCTGTGCTCTGAAACTACCTTGTAACTGCAAATTTGTGAGGTTCAGAGACTGAAAATTGAGGCCCGATTCAGGCCCGTAAAGTATGGTAGGCCCGCCCAGGCCCGGCCCGACCCAAAACCCAAAAGCCCAGGCCCGGCCCGGCCCGATCTGGGCAACCCAAACGCCCGCCCAAAGCCCGCCCATGGGCGGGCCGGGCCGGGCTTTTTTCGGGCCGGCCCGGACCGTGCGGAACCCTGGTGGGGGGGGGGGGGGGGGGGAGGGGGTGGTTGGAGGGAGGAAGAATTTACAGTTGTGGCTACTTGGATTCAGACAGAGTTACACCAGCATACAATGGCCTTTCGAGAGGCTGCTTCCAAATTTCACTTTGCAAATTTTCTTTTGGGAACCAGCAGTCACATAACGAAGAAATCGTTCAGTTGACGTTGACAACAGCGGTTTCCACAGTTGTAGGTATGGTTGCGCCACATTGTTTGCCCTTTCCACAGTTTTCTCAATGAACTGCAACAGCTACACGGCTAAATCTGAACGAGTCCACCCCTTTTTCTGAACGAGTCCACCCCAAAATTTCTGAACGAGTCCACCCCAAAATTACTGAACGAGTCCACCCCAAATTACTGAACGAGTCCACCCCAAAATTACTGAACGAGTCCACCCCAAAATCACTGAACGAGTCCACCCCAAAATTACTGAACGAGTCCACCCCAAAATTACTGAACGAGTCCACCCCAAAATTACTGAACGAGTCCACCCCAAAATTACTGAACGAGTCCACCCTCTTTGCGCCTGCATCAGTGTAATGACCGTCTTCCTCGTTTCTTTACTTTACGGGGACAAATATTGGCCGCTTTAATTTATTACAATCGCTTTTAATTTTGAAGAAAGGTCTTTTCATTTAAGCGCGCTTAAAATAGACATTGCGCTTTTAATTTTAAACAATGCGCATTTAATTTTGAAGAATGCGCTTTTAACTTTTTTTAGTGGAAAATAACAAGGGAAACGTGCAGGAGAGCCTGCAGTGAAGCACTCCGACCAGAACGGGAGAAAGCAGACCGCCACTCACTTATCATGAGAAATAAGGCCGATTTCCGCCCAAAGATCCTCCACAAATTCCGCCGGCGCGCCAGCTTCAGAGTACGCATATTCCCTCCACCTACAAAGACCGGCCGGCGCGCAGCACAACTCCACCGAAATCCTGTAGACCAGGCCGAATTGAGTCCGAAATGTGCCATTTTGCTTCGATTCAACCAGTAGCCGGCAGCTAAGATTCGGGGCTGCGCCAATCGCAGACTCGCCTTACCATTTTAGACGGAAAGAATTGACAATCCATACGCAAATGCTCACTTTACCACGCCGTCTTTTCGCACTGCATTTCCTTCAATTGTGAAGTTTGAATGCGCGCGCAAATTTAGGTTACATGTAACATAGGTTGAGGAGAGTACGGTAAAAGTTGCATTCAAATTTGAATGTCGGCATTAGGAAAGTGGCTGTTTGAAGGCAAAATCGACACAAAATGGAGAAACCAAATCACCTCACTT
Source organism: Linhomoeus sp. GSCO2_2 (assembly GCA_030248115.1). Classification (NCBI taxonomy): domain Eukaryota; kingdom Metazoa; phylum Nematoda; class Chromadorea; order Monhysterida; family Linhomoeidae; genus Linhomoeus; species Linhomoeus sp. GSCO2_2. Next base: position 19,631 of record JASAMZ010004173.1, on the reverse strand, counting down.
TCAGTTTCGTCGACGTAGGGCTTCGGTAGGTCGCAAATCGGCAAAAACTGCCGAATCTTGATCCGAAACGCCAAAATAACGCCAGATTCGGCATCAGCGACCTCGAAAGCACCGGGATCGACTCCAACATTGATTTTTACGGTTTACCGACAGAGGAGCGACAGACAAAGGAGCGACAGACAGAGGAGCGACGACAAAGGAGCGACGCGACAAAGGGGCGACACGACAAAGGCGCGACGGACAAAGGAGCGACAACTTCACTTTCGATTCATTGGCTTATTTGACAAGTTTTGACGCTCAGAACCGGTCAACTCCACGTCCACCTATGTACCTACCTGCTCTTACTTCTGTTCCTAATTCCTTGCAAATTTATTTCGAATTGCTGATTGAATTGGCCTATAGCAGTCGCATTAATTTAGTCAAGCGCGACAACTGAAGGAAGGGTATTGGATCAATCTTATCGTTACTGGCGCCCAAATGTTTGATACCGTAAATCCTCAAATAAGCGCCCCCCTCGAATAAGCGCCCCCCCTCCAATAAGCGCCCCCCCCCCTAGAGGGAGGTTGAAAAAATAAGCGCCCCCCTCCAATAAGCGCCCACCTTTTTTGTTAGTACCAGCAGCACTAGCACTACCATACGTGCTCTGTGACCATTCCTAACCCAAGTTTTGGCTACATATGACAGCACTACTACTAATTGCAGGTGTTCTGATCAAAAGCCAGATGTGTGCAAAAATATGTCAAAAACGGAGAATTTTGGTGAAATTTTGCCACTCCTGAGGGGTCGAGTTAATAAGCGGCCCCCTCGAATAAGCCCCCCCCCCTCCAATAAGCGCCCCTCCTAGAGGTAGGTTAAAAAAATAAGCGCCCAGGGCGCTTATTGGAGGATTTACGGTAGATCGACGGAGCATTGCACGTTGCTGCTCAATGGGCTCTGAGCGTCAAAACTATTAAATTAAACTCGCAAATCAAAAGTGAACTTGTCGCTCCTTTGTCCGTCGCTCCTTTGTCGTGTCGCCCCTTTGTCACGTCGCTCCTTTGTCGTCGCTCCTCTGTCTGTCGCTCCTTTGTCTGTCGCTCCTCTGTCGGGACACCGATTTTTTCGCCCGGCCTCAGCCGGGCGAACCCCTACGAGAGCTTATCGTGCGTGCGTTCGTTCGTTCGTCCGTCCGTCACGCTCTCAGATCTCGGCGTCGGTAAGTTGTAGGAAGGAGATCTTGGGCTCTACGGAAAGGTCTTGACTCACTGATCATTCAGCTAAGAGACTTCGAAATTCAAAACTTTGAATTGCGCGCGCTACAGTAACCCGAAGGTCTAAAAGGAAAACGGCTCTAACTCGCTCGTCTTACGTCGTAGAGCGGCGTGCGATAGCTCAACTAAAAGGCCTCGACGTGCTCTTTCGTTTGGCATTACAAATTTTCTTAATTACGCAAACACGCAACACGAAAAGCGACATTCTCGCGTTTTTAACGCAGAAATCGCTCTACCTCGCTCAGCGTGCGTCGTACGGAGACGATCTTGGGTTGGTTGGATAGCTCTCGACTCACTGATCATTTGGTCTTCTATTGGTCGAAACTCAAAAGTTTGAATTTCGTGAGCTACAGTAACCCAAAGGTTTAGAACGCAAAACTTATCTAACTCGCTCGTCTTCCGTCATAGAGAGACGATCTTGAGTTCATTGAATAGGTTTCGGCACACTGATAATTCCGTTAAGAGAATTCGAAATTCAAAAGTTTGAATTGAGCGCGCTACAGTAACCCGAAGGTCCAAAACGCAAAACGGCTCTAACACGCTCGTCTTACGTCGTAGAGCGGCGTGCGATAGGTCAGCTAAAAGGTCTCGACGTGCTCTTTCACTTGGCGTAAAAATTTTGTTAATTACGCAAACACGCACCACGAAAAGCGACATTCTCGCGTTTTTAGCATAGAAATCGCTCTAACTCGCTCAGCGTGCGTCGTAGAGAGACGATCTTGGGTTGCTGGATAGCTCTTGACTCACTGATCATTTGTTCTCCTATTGGTCGAAACTCAAAACTTTGAATATCGCGAGCTACAGTAACCCAAAGGTTCAAAACGCAAAACTTCTCTAACTCGATCGTCTTCCATCGTAGAGAGACGATCTTGAGTTTGTTGAATAGGTTTCGTCACACTAATCATTCCGTTAAGAGAAGTCGAGATTCGAAAGTTTGAATTCGGCGAGCTACAGTAACCCAAAGGTTCAAACAGCAAATGGGCCCTAACTCGCTCGTCTTACGTTGTAGAGCGGCATTCGTTCGACCGTTTGAAAGCTTACGTTGAGGCAGTTGTTGAACGGTCACTCCTAAAGAAATACTTTGGTTTTTTTAAACCCTTGTCTTACGAACAACTTTGTCTGCTAAAAAAATTAATCCCGGGCGATCCCAATGTTGCCTTGCAACAACCGCTCAGAAATGCGTGTGTCTTGCTCAAAAAATTAATCCCGGGCGATCCCAATGTTGCCCTGCAAGAACCTCTCAGAAAGGAGCGTGTCAGAAGTAGCGCATGAATAGTGGACTCCGGGCGGGCGCGCGTCATATCGGAAAGGCTTCGAAATACTTTGCAAAAGTATCCACTCTTTTACTCTTCCACTTTAAAACACTCACAAACCACTCTGTATTAATAAAACAACTCAACTTTTTTAAAACAGCTTGTTACCGCCAGGGTGGAATTCGAATTTTGGACGCGGCCGGGGTACGGTAGCCGAAAAAATATTTTTGAAAATCAATTCCGGATCAGTTTTAAACGGGGAATCGCGTGGTGCAGTCCATTTGGCCATAAATTATCGCAATCGGGCGCTAAAACGGCCGAAAGTCAAAAATTGGAATTTTCGACCCCCGACGGAGACCCGTTGCCAAATCAGAACTCAAGATTTTCTCGGCGGATTTCGGCGATTTTGGTCTTAAACGAAAGAGAACATGTTAATCTTGCCGATTGGAGATATCTGGCCCGATCCAACAACTCCCTGATTTACTAGGATTTTTGAAAGGCAAATTTTTGTCAAAAAATCGCTTTCGGCTACCGTAACCCGAGAACGCGTCGGCCGATTGGCTCGGGATTTTTTTTCCCCTGTTCGTCTCGTCGAGGGCTATAACATATCCAAAGGGCGTCAAAATCGACCAACTATTCCAGAAATTCCAGCTGGGTGAACACCCTCTCAGTAAGTAAAAATTCAAATTTTTGAATTTTTCTCAAAATTTTTCCACCACGCGAAAAAAACGAAGGCCCGAGCACCCCTACTATCCCTCGAGAGCTATCGATAAAAAAACACCCCGTCCAAATCGGATGAGAAATGAGGCACGAAAGTGAGTGGCAAAAATTTTGATCGGGAGCAGCTCCACTATAGCACTCCGCCCCTTTTGGGGTCGGAGTGCTAAAAATGATGAAAGCCCTATTGAAATTGAACGAAGTGCTTTTAACTTTTGAGAGTGAGGCGCAGCTGTAAACATAAGCATTAGATTTAAGCTGAGTATTAGGTAGATTTAGGCTTAGGCTAAGGCTTAGGCTTAGGCTAAGGCTTAGGCTCAGGCGTACGATCTCCTCCTGCTCAGGCCTACGATCTCCGCCTAGTATGCTTAGCCTAGGGCTAGGCTCAGGCCTCCGCCTGCTCAGGCCTACGATCTCCGCCTAGTATGCTGAGCCTAGGCTCAGGCCTACGATCTCCGCCTAGTATGCTTAGCCTAGGCTCAGGCCTACGATCTCCGCCTGCTCAGGCCTACGATCTCCGCCTAGTATGCTTAGCCTAGGGCTAGGCTCAGGCCTCCGCCTGCTCAGGCCTACGATCTCCGCCTAGTATGCTGAGCCTAGGCTCAGGCCTACGATCTCCGCCTGCTCAGGCCTACGATCTCCGCCTAGTATGCTTAGCCTAGGCTCAGGCCTACGATCTCCGCCTGCTCAGGCCTACGATCTCCGCCTAGTCTGCTTAGCCTAGGCTCAGGCCTACGATCTCTGCGCCTAGTATGCTTAGCCTAGGCTCAGGCCTGCGATCTCCGCCTGCTCAGCACTGGGCCTGGGATTTGCCAACCTGATCTGGAGACCGTGCCCATCTATGATTTGGAAGGTGCAGCACACGTGTGCTGGGCCCAGTACACGTTCTTGGAGGTGGCACACGTTCTCAACTCGGGAAGGGTGCTGGCACACGTTCTTGGGTGGCAGGGGGTAGGTGCACACGTTCCTGATCACTGGGGGTGGCCGGCACACGTTCTGGACCTCAGCACACGTTCTCCTGGTGTGCCGACCTCGAGCACACATTCTCTGGGCCTGGAAGTGCCCAGCACACGTTCTGCGGATTTGGGGATAGTCAGCACACGTTCTGCATTTTCAGGGACATTCTGCACACGTTCTCGACTTCTGCACACGTTCTCTGGGTCTATGTATAGCAGCACACGTTCTCGACCTCGGGCACACGTTGTCCGGGTCTGGGACTGCCAGGCACACGGTCTGCAGATTTGGGGATAGTCAGCACACGTTCTGCGGATTTGGGGATAGTCAGCACACGTTCTGCACTTTTGGGGATAGTGTGCACACATTCTGCATTTTTGGGGATATTCTGCACACGTTCTCGACTTTTGGGGACATTCTCGACCTCAGCACATGTTCTCCGGGTTGGGGGACGTTCTGCACACGTTCTCCGGGTTGGGGGGTGTTCTGCACATGTTCTGCAGATTTGGGGACATTCTGCACACGTTCTCGACTTCTGCACATGTTCTCGACCCCAGCACACGGTCTGCGGATTTGGGGATAGTCAGCACACGTTCTGCGGATTTGGGGATAGTCAGCACACGTTCTGCGGATTTGGGGACATTCTGCACACGTTCTCGAATTTTGAGAATATTCTGCACACGTTCTCGACTTCTGCACACGTTCTCGAACTCAGCACACGTTCTCTGGGTTGGGGGGGTGTTCTGCACACGTTCTGCGGATTTGGGGATAGTCAGCACACGTTCTGCAGATTTGGGGACATTCTGCACACGTTCTCGACTTCTGCACACGTTCTCGACCTCAGCACACATTCTGCGGATTTGGGGATAGTCAGCACACGTTCTCCAGGTTGGGGGACATTCTGCACACGTTCTCGACTTTTGAGGATATTCTGCACACGTTCTAGACTTCTGCATACGTTCTCGACCTCAGCACACGTTCTTGACTTTTGGGGACAATCTGCACACGTTCTGCAGTTTCGGGGACATTCTGCACACGTTCTCGACCTCAGCACATGTTCTCCGGGTTGGGGGACATTCTGCACACGTTCTGCGGATTTGGGGATAGTCAGCACACGTTCTGCAGATTTGTGGACATTCTGCACACGTTCTCGACTTTTGGGGACATTCTGCACATGTTCTTGACTTCTGCACATGTTCTTAACTGTTGAGGACATCTGTACAAATTCTGCAGTTTTGGGGATAGTCAGCACACATTCAGCAGTTTTGGGGCTGCAATTTTGGGGGTAGCCATGACAGACAGGTGTTTTTTTACAAGTGCAGATTTGGGGGTAGGTGGGTGGGGGTGCTTAGGTAGTTTTTCAGGATGTGCGCACAGATTGCGCGGCCTGTGGTGACAGGAGGTTATGATGGGCCATGACCAGCAGGACCTCTTTTGTGATTTTGTGTTGCTTCTTTTCTTTTGTGTAGTAGTGTGCCGGCCACACACACACTGTGACATCACGTTCACTCTCCCTGGGACAACAATGGCCCAGCAACACAAACAAATGCTACAATGCAATTACTTCTTCGCACCGACCGAACCTCTTCTCTTGCAGTGCAATTACTACAGGCAATCAATTCTTCTTCCCAGTAGTAGTAGTAGAGTAGAGCAGAGCAGTAGTAGAGTAGAGTAGGAGTACTAGTCCACGACCACAGCCACTCTTCTTGTCGTCCGCCACCTAGAAAGAGGAAATGCTTCACTGATTAACATTTTCACCCTTCGCACCCAAACTCAAGCATGTGTGCCCACCCACTACCCCCAAAAGTGCAAAACACGTGCCCACTTTGTCCAAATCTGCAGAATGTCCCCAAAAGTCGAGAACGTGTGCAGAATGTCCCCAAATCTGCAGAACGTGTGCAGAATGTCCCCAAATCTGCAGAACATGTGCTGACTATCCCCAAATCCGCAGAACGTGTGCAGAACACCCCCCAACCCGGAGAACGTGTGCTGAGGTCGAGAACGTGTGCAGAAGTCGAGAACATGTGCAGAATATCCTCAAAAGTCAAGAATGTGTGCAGAATGTCCCCAAAAGTCAAGAACGTGTGCTGACTATCCCCAAATCCACAGAACGTGTGCTGAGGTCGAGAACGTGTGCAGAAGTCGAGAACGTGTGCAGAATGTCCCCAAATCTGCAGAACGTGTGCTGACTATCCCCAAATCTGCAGAACGTGTGCAGAACATCCCCCAACCCAGAGAACGTGTGCTGAGGTCGAGAATGTGTGCAGAAGTCGAGAACGTGTGCAGAATATCCTCAAAAGTCGAGAACGTGTGCAGAATGTCCCCAAATCCACAGAACATGTGCTGACTATCCCCAAATCCGCAGAACGTGTGCTGACTATCCCCAAATCCGCAGAACGTGTGCTGAGGTTGAGAACGTGTGCAGAAGTCAAGAACGTGTGGTGCTGACTATCCCCAAATCCGCAGAACGTGTGCAGAACATCCCCCAACTCAGAGAACGTGTGCAGAAGTCGAGAACATGTGCTGACTATCCCCAAAAGTGCAGAACGTGTGCAGACTATCCCCAAAAGTGCAGAACGTGTGCCGAGTATCCCCAAATCTGCAGAACGTGTGTCCAAACCCCCCCCCCCCCAACCCAGAGAACGTGTGCTGAACATCCCCAGACCCGGAGAACGTGTGCTGAGGCCGAGAACGTGTGCAGAATGACCCACAACCCAAAGAATGTGTGCTGACTATCCCCAAATCCACAGAACGTGTGCTGACTATCCCCAAATCCACAGAACGTGTGCAGAACACCCCCACAACCCAGAGAACGTGTGCCGGCCATCCCCAGACCCAGAAAACGTGTACCAACACCAAGAACGTGTGCCCACTCTCCCCAGACCCAGAAAAGGTGTACTGACTATCCCCAAATACGCAGAACGTGTGCTGCCTATCCCCCAAACTGCAGAACGTGTGCACAGTGCCCCCGGAGCCTGGGAACGTGTGCAGCCTACCAGCAACCCCAGAGAACGTGTACTGGTCACCCGCAACTCCACAGAACATGTGCCAAGGTCGAGAACGTGTACCGGCCCCCAAGAACGTGTACTGCAGCCAGCACACACTCCGCAGGCCTGGCACACGTGTGCCCGATCCAGTACACGTGTGCCCGATCCAGTACACGTGTGCCCGATCCAGTACACGTGTGCCCGATTCAGCACATGTGTGCCCGATCCAGTACACGTGTGCCAGATCGAGCACACGTGTGCCCGATCCAGTACACTCATCTGGGTCGAGCACACGTGTGCAGTACCCGAGCAAAATCCAGTAACGTGTGCCGGCGTGCCCCAAAGGGATATTTAGGTGTCACACGTATACCGTCGTAAATCGTTCGAATACTGCGCGTCGAGGCAAGGCGTATTTAGAGCGAGATAGAGCGAGCCAAACAGACACGCCACAGAGCGCTAAGGCGACACGTGGAGCGACGAACTCGTAGGTAGAGTGGGCGAAGCGAACGCGACTTCAACTCAGCGCAATGCAGCTACATAACAAAGCGCGCAAGAAAGAGACACGGCACTGAGCAAACCAAGAAGCACCTGACTAGGCGCTGCGTAGACGGCGCGCACACAGGAAACGAAACAGGATCGAATAATGCAGTCGAATCGAGAATCACTGCGTGTAGTAGACGTGGGCGCCGGCGGCCTCCATGTGCTCGAACAGTTTTGCAAACTAACTAAGTGCAAACTATTAGAGAGAGAAACATAAGGGATTAACCAAACAGGCACCAAAGGACGAACTATTCTCACTACGTTACCATAATCGCTTGCAAGACTCACCGCCATCTCAGGTGCCGTCCGAAGGCTTACAGGCAAACCAAACCTTGCCGCCTGGCTGATCGGCCTGAATATAGAGGAGCCGTCGTGTTGATAGTAAGTAGTAGCTAGGTCACTGCTGTGTCATCTGCTATGGTTGCTCTGCAGACGCGCTTCAGTTAGTGCTGTCCCTTGAAGGGTCGATGTCCACTGCGTGGACATGGACAGGAAGTGTATTTCAGGAAAGTTCCCCCCTATTGGGGGGTTAAGACAGGTGAATTTGTTCGTCTCTCTGAAGACTGATGATGAACAGGTTATGTATTTCGGATAAATTTGCAGGCACGAACCACAAAATGTGCGATGATGAACAGGATGTGTATTTTAGTGGACTTAGCGACAAACGCATTCACGATTTGTGTCGTCGCGTAAGCGAACAAATTCTGCGTGGTCTGTGAGCGTCGGCCTACTTGTCTATATCTAATAGACGTAGGCTCCGGGAAGGGTTGCGTGCTACATACAGTACGTAAGTTACGATTGTTTGGAGATAGCAGTACAGCCGCGCAGGTATGTGTGCGTAGTAATGCGAGCTGTGATACAAACTCGTGAAAGCAGGCTCTGTCACTGTTAGGTATCATTGCGTGGATGAGTGTGCAACATGTGTAGTGCGAGCTTTGCGCACAGCGTCATTGAGGGCTTATCATATCGGATTTTGAGCGGGCGTTGCAACGCTTCGACAACTAAGACGACAACGACGGCGTCGGCGACGACAACGAGACGACGGCTGTGGCAACGGCGACGACCACGACGGTGACGACGACGACGACTTCGACGACGACGGCGGCGAGTACGGCGATAACGACGACGACGACCACGACGGAGCACGTGACGTCGCGTGTTTGTTGTCTGAGTGCTGGCCCATGTAACGGCGGTATATGACTCCTGCAGCACGTCGAGACCGTTTAGTTGACCTATCGCACGCCGCTCTACGACGTAAGACGAGCGTGTTAGAGCTGTTCGCTTACGCGACGACACAAATCGTGAATGCGTTTGTCGCTAAGTCCACTAAAATACACATCCTGTTCATCATCGCACATTTTGTGGTTCGTGCCTGCAAATTTATCCGAAATACATAACCTGTTCATCATCAGTCTTCAGAGAGACGAACAAATTCACCTGTCTTAACCCCCCAATAGGGGGGAACTTTCCTGAAATGTACCTTAGTCATCGCTGCGCCAATTCTGAAATAGAAAAGCTTGTTAGCTGATCGTTGTGTTTGCTGCGACTAGAAAAGTTTCTTCGTTTCAACCAAAAGCTACCGTATGGATGTATCATTCTATTGAACAGCCAAAATACGGCAGGTGTCGTTCATGAAACAGCAACAAAGAAACCAAACACTATAGAGGCGAAACGTGAGCGAGAAAAGCAAATTAGGCTACCACGTTGACCGCGAAAGCACCACAACTTCTAAACTCGCCATATTCGAACAACGAACCATTCTAACCCTATCAAAACGAGTTACAATTCGAAAGAAGCAGAAACAATGCGACGAAGGGAAAGAATCAACGGAAATTCGGCGGACAGAAATACCAACCAATCAATTTCCAACGAAACACGCAACAAGCTCGCGCCACACGCACGCATCACAGAAGGCAAGAGAGCAAGGGAAGACAACCTGACGGGAAAGAACAGTAGTTTTATTGACCGCTAGCGGACACAAAGGGCGAACAAACAACGGAAACGCAACGCACCGAAGTGTACCTACCACTCAAGCGAATGAACTGCAAACGCAGCGAAACCTAACCCATACCGAACAATGCGGCGAATCACGAAAACCGCCGAATAATTAACACAAAATAGCGTCGCCGAGCACCGGAGTACAACCGGGCGCGAAAGTTATGGCAGTGGTAGCGTAGTGACTGCTAACGAATGTCGTTTTGGAATCGGATGTTATACAGTAGAACAGTACGCTGTATGGACTGTTCTGCAGATCACGCGCCGACACGCTATGGTAGACAGAACTCGAAGTTCAGAGGTATGCTTCAGACCAGAATTCCACAGTCCTACTAAGCAACACTTGAGCAGAGGAAGCAGCAACAACGAATGCAGTCGGGTTAGTGCGTGCGTTGCTTTGCGGCCTCTAATTGTTGTATGCAGCGGCATCGACAGTGCTCTCTTCTCTTCCTCCTCCTCTTCAGACAGCTCCTCCATCTGCGTGAATCCGTGCGCCCGTTCTCAACACTCTCAGATGTCGGCGTTGAAAAGTCGTTGAGAGACACACGACCGAGAAAAAGAATTGAGCAATCAATGGCTTCCCAGCGCCGTCACGGATTTAAGGCGACGTTTCGCCGGCTATGCCAGCCGGCTTCATCAGGCCAAATACCCAATCACTAAAAGAGCGAACGAATGTGGCAATTGTGGACGAACAACGCGCGCGCGCACACACACAATCACGATTCACTTCAAAGCGCTGCACAGAGACAGCCAGGCGTTCGAAATGGGAACTGACGCGCCTTGAATGTTGCACGAATTACTCTCGGCCGCGATATACAGTCCCAGCGGGAAATAGCGGCCGCTTTTGCGCGTTTCTGTCCTGCGCGCGCGATTCCGCGCGAAAAAGAACGCTTCTGAGCTTTCCGCGCTGTGACTATGCAAATTTGTTATGCTACCATAACACGAAATGGTTTTGTGTACGATCGGATTTGCATGATAACAACAGAGAAGCGCAAAAGCGCTGTTTTTCGCGCGGTCGCGCGAAAGCGGCCGCTATTTCCCGCTGGGACTGTACATCGCTTCCTTTATCTTACGGACGCCAAATATGCGACTCCGTGTCTAGTATCGATCGACGATCTGTATCGTCTAGACGATCGAGGGAGTCTATTCTCGAGGGGAGGTTATATTCGAGGGATATTGTTCTAACTGGGGAAAGAAATGAAGTACAGTACCCGTGATGTTTCCCTTTAGCAACAACTCATACCGTATCAATCCCGGCCATACGTGTAACCGGGGGGGGGGGGGGGGGGGTTTGGCGGGGGGGGGGGGGTATGGGGGGGGGGTGGATGTACGGACCACAGAAAAATGGGTATGGGCCACAGAAAAATGGGTATTCGCACAGAAAATGGGTACTCGCACAGAAAAATGGGCACTCGCACAGAAAAATGGGTACTCGCACAGAAAGTGGGTATTCGCACAGAAAAATGGGTACTCGCACAGAAAAATGGGTATTCGCACAGAAAAATGTGTACTCGCACAGAAACTCGATAGAATCATGTCCAAAGCCTGCTAGAGGGTAATCGTAACCCTAAGAATAGGCAAAGGAAATCGTAGATCGTATCGGAAGCTACGCGGAGATCGCAGGCCTGAGCAGGAGGAGATCGTAAGCTAGGCGGAGATCGCAGGCCTGAGCAGGAGGAGACCGTGGCTAGGCGGAGATTGTAGGCCTGAGCAGGAGGAGATCGTAGGATAGGCGGAGATCGTAGGCCTGAGCAGGAAGAGATCGTAGGCTAGGCGGAGATTGTAGGCCTGAGCAGGAGGAGACCGCAGGCTAGGCGGAGATTGTAGGCCTGAGCAGGAGGAGATCGTAGGATAGGCGGAGATCGAAGGCCTGAGCAGGAAGAGATCGTAGGCTAGGCGGAGATTGTAGGCCTGAGCAGGAGGAGATCGTAGGCTAGGCGGAGATTGTAGGCCTGAGCAGGAGGAGATCGTACGATAGGCGGAGATCGTAGGCCTGAGCAGGAGGAGATCGTAGGCTAGGCGGAGATCGTAGGCCTGAGCGGGAGCAGATCGTAGGCATACGTGTAACCGGGGGGGGGGGGGGGGGGGGGGGGGTAAGCCCCCCCCCTAGCCGAAAGTGTACCCCCCCCATACCCCCCCCCGGTACCCCCCTCCCGCCTTCCCCAAAAGACCCCTCCCATAAAATTTCAAAAATTTTCGCCTGCGGCGCTTAAAAATGGCAAAAATTTCGCCTGCGGCGCTTGAAAATAGCAAAATTTTCGCCTGCGGCGCTATATTTTGGACGTTTTTGACCAAAATTAAGCGATTTTTGGCACTTTTTTGGTCTATTTTTGCAAAATTTTCTTATTTTTTGGTACCTTTTTGGCAACATTTTTTCGCCCGGCCTCAGCCGGGCGACACCCTAGGAGAGCTCGGCGTGCGTGCGTGCGTACGTGCGTACGTGCGTACGTGCGTACGTGCGTACGTAACGCTCTCGGATCTCGGCGTTGGAAAGACGTAGAGAAACGATCTTGGGCTCTACGAATAGGTCTCGACTCACTGATCATTCCGCTAAGAGAAGTCGAGATTCAAAAGTTTGAATTGCGCGCGCTACAGTGCCCCGAAGCTCAAAACGGAAAACGGCTCTAGCTCGCTCGTGTTACGTCGTAGAGCGGCAATCGACACGTCAGGTGAAAGCTCTCGACGCGTTCTTTCATGTGACTGCGAAAGTTCTTTCAATTACGCAAACACGCACCGCCGAAAACGCCATTCTCGACATTTTGACGCTAAAATCGTTCTAACTCGCTCAACTTGCGTCGTAGAGAGACAATCTCAAGGTCAGTGGATAGCTCTCGACTCGCTGATCATTTGTTCTCCCATTGGTCGAAACTCAAAAATTTGAATTTCGCAAGTTACAGTAACCCGAAGGTTTAAAACGCAAAACGGCTCTAACTCGTCTGTCTTGCGTCGTAGAGAGGTGATCTTGAGCACCTTGGATAGCTCTGGACTCATTGATCATTTGTTCTCCCATTGGTCGAAACTCAAAGTTTGAATTTCGCGAGTTACAGTAACCCAAATGCCCGAAAACGCAAAACGGCTCTAACTCGCTCGTCTTACGTCGTAGAGCGGCGATCGTCACGTCAGGTGAAAGCTCTCGGCGTGTTCTTTCATGCGGCAGCAACAATTTTTAACATTACGCAAACACGCACCACGGGAAACGCCATTCTCGAGATTCGAACACTAAAATCGCTCTAACTCGCTTGATTTGCGTCGTAGAGAGACGATCTCGAGCTCAGTGGATAGCTCACGACTCACGGATCATTTGCAAAACTTGCTCTGTCATATGTTTGTCAAAACTTTGACAAGTTGTTGTCACTTTTTTAAAAGCGTTGCTCAAGAGAGGGATTTTCTTGCTCTAAAAACCAAATCCCGGGCGATATCAATATTGCTAAGCAATACCCTCTTGCGAAGGGGGAGCTCGTGAAGCGGAGCAATACGGGCGATGGGCTCTCGCACTCTCTGCAGAAAGAACGCAACTCTATGCAAGTCAGTCAGAATGCAAACTCGACTTTTTAATACCGGAGCTTGTTAGGTCATTTGACCCCCCCTCCAGGGGCCTCAGACCCCCCCCCCCTGAGGGGTCCTATACCCCCCCCCCCCCCCCCCCCCCCCCCCCCATGGCCGGTTGGCGCTTACACGTATGCAGGCGGAGATCGTAGGCCTCAGCAGGAGGAGATCGTAGGGGGGGGGGGGGGGGGGTGGGTGGGGGGTGGGTCGTGGCCTGGCGGGGGATCGGGCGGCGGGATCGGGCCGCAGGAGGAGATTGAGGCTAGGCGGAGATCGTAGGCCTGAGCAGGAGGAGATCGCCCTCCCGCCTGCCGAGCAGGAGGATAGGCTAGGCGGAGATCGTAGGCCTGCCGGCGGCACAGAGAGATGAGCTAGGTAAATGTAGAGCAGGAGGAGATCGTATGCTTGGCGGAGATCGTAGGCCTGAGCAGGAGGAGATCGTAGGCTTGGCGGGAGAGAGATCGTAGTCCTGAGCAGGAGGAGGTGGCGGCGACGTCGGCCTGAGCGGAGATCCGTGGCTTGGCGAAGTCGTAGTCCTGGGCGGAGAGAGAATCGTAGGCTAGGCGGAGATCGTAGGCCTGAGCAGGAGGAGATCGTAGACCTGAGCCTAAGCCTAAGCCTAAGCCTAAGCCTAAGCCTAAGCCTAAGCCTAAGCCTGAGCCTGAGCCTTAGCCTAAGCCAGAGCCAACGAGCCTCAGTCTGTTGTGATATTATCACGTTTCTGTGCGAATACCCATTTTTCTGTGCGAATACCCATTTTTCTGTGCGAGTACCCATTTTCTGTGACAATACCCACTTTTCTGTGCGAATACCCATTTTTCTGTGCGAATACCCATTTTTCTGTGCAAGTACCCATTTTCTGTGCGAATACCCATTTTTTCGCCGCGCCTCAGCGCGGCGAGGTGTATATATACGGATGACAATGTCTGTGTGTCTGTGTGTGTGTCTGTGTTTCCGTGGCACCGAAGTAAAGTATGTGACATATGTGATCAAGTACAGTCAAGGTCGCTGAGTACGGATCCGATGTCCGTTTCTGTTGCTAATTTCGCATTTTCGAGATATTCACAATTGAAATTCAAAAATGTCAAAAATCGACTTTTTCACCCGATGAGCTGGCGACGAAATTTCTTCAGAAATGGAAAGAGCATAGACCGCGGATGATTAGTAACACAAAAGAAATTTGTTGTAAATGTGGAATTTAATAGAAATACACAATTGTTTGTCAAAATTTGACAAATTGACAAAAATAGAACGTCATTTATTGACGAATGTGAATGCAGAAATGGTAAGGCCGTATGTCAACAAGAATATCTGACATAGTTTTGTTGTTTTAATAAATCGCAATTTCGAGATATTTAGATATAAAATTAAAAAGTGTCAGCAATACATTATGTTGTACTGAGTTCAGTTACGTATTGCTCCGATTTATATGTGTGTCAAGTTTTATAGGTGACCCGTCATTTCCCCCCCCCCCCCCCCCCCTTCACCACGGCGGGTTTGCGATTGGGATGAAAGTGGTTTACAGGTGTGTTATTAATGAAGAATAATGAATCAAACAGGCAGTGCACTCACGGCGTCTTTCTTGGCTAGACTGTCCAGTTCGAAGCTGGGTTGTAGCGCAGTGAAGAGCGCGCCTATGCTACATATTTCGCAATGTTCAAACCGCCGCTAAACTAATTATGTAAATGTTTCGGGCTTAATCAATCTTTTGGTGTCAATGATTCAACGGTAATCTGGCGTATGTCGTTACATAATGCCTTGTGAATCCTTCTCATTAGTCCTTCTAATTAGTCGTGTTGTAAACACTAATCCTTCGCATTAGTCGTGTTGTAAACTACTAGAATATACCCGTACCAATATGACAGAGAACTAAATGAAATGATTACAGTTTAATTATTCTAAAACTGTCAATACACTGGCGCATTCCGTACTCCTACCTGGCGCTGGCGCCATGCTGTCAGATTCCCCTTCTGGTGGAAGCGACGTCTGGGGCGGTCGGCCACCGACCTCCTTACCATCCTTCCCCTTCCTCCTCCCCTTCCCCTTCCTTCCTCCTCTCGCCCTTCCTCCTCCCCTTCCCCTTCCTTCCTCCTCTCGCCCTTCCTCCTCCCCTTCCCCTTCCTTCCTCCTCTCGCCCTTCCTTCTCCCCTTCCCCTTCCTTCCTCCTCTCGCCCTTCCTCCTCCCCTTCCCTTCCTTCCTCCTCTCGCCCTTCCTCCTCCCCTTCCCCTTCCTTCCTCCTCTCGCCCTTCCTTCTCCCCTTCCCCTTCCTTCCTCCTCTCGCCCTTCCTCCTCCCCTTCCCTTCCTTCCTCCTCTCGCCCTTCCTCCTCCCCTTCCCCTTCCTTCCTCCTCTCGCCCTTCCTCCTCCCCTTCCCCTTCCTTCCTCCTCTCGCCCTTCCTCCTCCCCTTCCCCTTCCTTCCTCCTCTCGCCCTTCCTCCTCCCCTTCCCCTTCCTTCCTCCTCTCGCCCTTCCTCCTCCCCTTCCCCTTCCATACACCTATCGCCCTTCCTCCTCCCCTTCCCCTTCCTTCCTCCTCTCGCCCTTCCTCCTCCCCTTCCCCTTCCTTCCTCCTCTCGCCCTTCCTCCTCCCCTTCCCCTTCCTTCCTCCTCTCGCCCTTCCTCCTCCCCTTCCCCTTCCTTCCTCCTCTCGCCCTTCCTCCTCCCCTTCCCCTTCCTTCCTCCTCTCGCCCATCCTCCTCCCCTTCCCCTTCCTTCCTCCTCTCGCCCTTCCTCTCGTGGGCATCGACGGCTCACAGCTGGGGAAAGTTCCGTGGTGAGCGCTCCATTCGACTGGATGGTTAGACGCATTCGTTAGATGCACTATTCTATTCACCTACATGTACCTTTCCGGAAAATGTTACAACGGCCTTTTAAAGTGCACCCATCTTTTTCGAGTCCGATCGTCCAGTCGCAAACCTCGGTGCGTCACAAGCTCCAAACCGTGTGTCTATCTTGAAGATGCGCGCGCCGCGCGATACGCGCATCATCACGATGGCGCCTGCAAGTGAACTGACGTCCGGAGAAGGACGAGGAGGGAACGAAGTTCGACTCCATTCCCGCCGCCTGCTGGCGGTGCGCCGTCACCATGACCACTGTGGGATACGGTGACGTCGTGCCAAAGACCATCATTGGGCGCGTGTAGGCATTATATTTCTCCATAAGTTGTAATTCCTTTCCAGTTGGTTTGATAAGGCTTTGCTTCCACAGGTTTCACTGGTAAACTCCAAGGCGCGCAGTGTTTGCACAATCCACGAAAATATTCCCTCGGGAAAACGCATCTTCCAAAGGAACGTGTTTCATGCATCGTTGACATAACCGTTCATCACAAACATTTTCGTTCGACTGTTTTCTGCGATCAACGAACAGAGCCATGGTCTGGTCCTTCAAGCAGTCAATGACTGCCGACGACCATTGCTGGTTGCTGGTTAAAGTCAGAGTGCATCTTGACACGCCAGCCATCAACAGTGTGTATTGTCGTTGTTGCAGCGGGTAAGTTGGTGGCGGCGTGCGTGCCAGCGTGTGCGGCGGCATCGTCCTGCCCTTTCCCATCTCCATGATAATCGACAAGTTCGCCGAAAGCACTCCACCCATCAGGGAGAAGGCCTGCCACCACTTCACTCAGCAGAGGGACAACAGACCGCCTCAGCACACTGGAGGAGGCAACGCCGGCACAGCTGCAGCCTCTGCGCGACAGAAGCAGTCCCACGTCCTGTAGTATTATCAGTCAGACACTGTGACGACCTCTTTCGATCAGACCTAGTCGGTGGTAGGGTTCAGAAGGAACGCTGTACATACAACTAGAGTTTTGTCGGGTGATTCTTATTCTTCTTCTTGTTCTTGTTCTCGTTGAAGATACTGTAAGACGGAGATTCTCGCACAACTCTCTATTCTATCGATTCGCTAAGGGAGTCACCGTCTCCCTAAGTCGCGATGGACGAACTCCGCCTGATAATCTGGTAGGTAACGATTGAAGCCTGCAGCTCACGAATGATCAAGACGTTTCACTCATCGAGATGTCAAAATGAACGATATTGCGTTTCATTGATTACTTGACTCAGCGAGGGACCACAGAAACACAACGAAATCCACGAGTAAAATACTGTAGGTACATAGCA
Source organism: Linhomoeus sp. GSCO2_2 (assembly GCA_030248115.1). Taxonomy (NCBI): domain Eukaryota; kingdom Metazoa; phylum Nematoda; class Chromadorea; order Monhysterida; family Linhomoeidae; genus Linhomoeus; species Linhomoeus sp. GSCO2_2. The sequence continues at coordinate 2,274 of JASAMZ010004173.1, read as the reverse complement.
TCGACTGCGCTATCCAGCTGGATATTGTGCACGGACGACTGCTAATGGCAAGAGCCGCGCAAAGCTTGAAAACTTGCTCTAGTTATACAAGAACTCCATAAACTATTAACACTAATTGAAAACACATTATTTCGCAGTGCATCCCACGCGCTATATGATATGCTGCCTTAACATTCACGTACGTAGGCACTAGGTACAGTACAATGCAAGGACACCACAACCTCTACCACCGAGTCGAAGCGTTTGAATTCAAACTGAGGCCATCAGAAACCGATTCTGAGACGTCAATAGTAGGTGGTTCTGCCCATGTGTTGCTGCTGCGCCACTGGCGTTTCCACGCGTCCCTGAAGCTGCTCCATCCGGTAGATGTGGCCTCTGTCCCCTTTGTCACCATAGTCGCTGTCGTCGTCGCCCGAACTCAGACACAACCAGACCACCACCAGAATAAGCACCAGCAACTGAACGACGACAAAGCTTCCTTCGATGGCGAAAGGGGGAAGTACTGTCAAGTGAAATATGTTGTGATCTATGCGTGCTTGGCAAGTTCATGAAACATTGCAGATGAAAGTTAGGCACTCACGTTGAAGCAGCAGGCAATGAACTCGAGCGCCGTGAGAATCCACCAGTAGCTGCGCACGGTCTGAAGCAGCGCCGGTGCTGCAGTTGTTATCAAATCGACAGAAGGTGTCAATATAGAGGCATCCTGGCACATACCGTGGCCCACCAGCTGATACAGTAGACCAGCGCGGCCAAGATGGTGACGGCGAGAATGGGGACGAAAGGCCATGCCAAAACCTTGACTTTCTGAAACGAAGTGGACTGTGCACAGTGAAGTAACGCAACACGACTTGAAACAACCTTATATTGTGCGCACCTTTGTGACGCCCGCCAGTAGGCTCAGCGAGGACAGCAACAACAGTGCTGACAGCACCAGAAGCGTCACGCAGATCCAGAGTTGAGCTGCAATGCGCTTGCCAGATTGCATTCAGTTACTCCAATGCAAAAATTCATCTAAGTTAGCCCAACTTTGATAAAACGGATTCCAGTTAGGGTTGTAGGCGGTGCTGTCTTGACTGTAGTCGGAGGAGGGATTGAGTCGGACGCTGCCTCCAGACGAGTCTTTGAAGCCGTCGATAGTGGCGCCGCGCCAATCGTAGCCGCCATAGGGCCCCTGCAGCTGCGGGCTGCGGTAGGTGTACCAGTACATCACCCACGTCTGCCAGATGAACACTCCAAGGTTGAACAGGGAGTAGAGCTGAAATTGGTATTCATTGACTAGAGGGTTCAAAAGCGTTTCTTCCGCTCTACAAATTTTGAACGCATAATCAGTTGGGTAGTGATGCCGAATATTTTCTAAGCAACCATCGAAACCGTGGAATTTGGCATGGCATCATGATAAAGCTACTGTGCTTATAACTGTGTTTTGACTCACCACCGTCCAGCAGCCCCCTCCCATGGCTGCGTCTTTGGGATCCCAAGTGAAGTCGGAATCCATCTTTCCGGCCGTTCTCTTCCTCTTAAACATAGTCGCTCACCACGATTTTTGTGGCCAATGCACGACGACTGCTCTTTTGCCTGGCACTACCTTCTAGCAGTTGCTAGAGAACAACATGCCTGCCTACGTAGTCGAGAGAAAAGGGCCCCGTGCCAAGTTCCTATAGAAACCGGGACCTCGTGACTTGCGCGTGGAATTACCGCGGCGCATTGGGCCTCCCTACCCCTGGGAAGGCAAGTCGCATGTGCGCCATACGAGATACTACCACCGGATTCCACTCCACTCCACTGGAATCCGCGCGCAGAACACAACAAGGCAGCCATTGTCGTCAGGCGGCCCGGCTTTGTTGGTCCCGGTCGCGGACGACGATCGCGCGCAAATAAATAGGAATTCCATGCGCGCTCCCATCTGTCAGGGACGGAGGCACATGAAAGGCTTTGCTACTTGCGCGAGCGAATCTGAGGCGAATTTTGTGGGAGCGCCCGAGCTCCGATCACCAACCCTCCTGACGAGTTGTCGTTGTTGCCACATCGACGAGAAATTCTCAAGAGGCGGCGACTGACAATGCGTATAGGCAAGGCTGGAACGGCCGGCCTTTTAGCGGCCCTATTAGGCCGAGGTTGCTGCCTATTCAACTGTGGTGCTTCGGCACGCGTTGCCATGGCCACGGGGTGTCTAATTCGCTCGGCTGGAAGTAACAGAGCCTCGTTAAGCCAAGGCAACTGTACAAAGCCTGTTACCGTCGTATACACATTCAGACCACCCCATTCACTGAAATA